>JAJOOO010019940.1:0-19522 GCA_029582685.1 Solanum piurae
CCAATCTTTACTACTCTTAGAGGCTTGCAGACTAGTGTGTGGGGTGTATAGCTACGTTATGGCCATACTGGCCTATGTGGTTGGTTTGCTGAAGCTTGTGAGCTGTTTGATGTATTGTATTGATATATACCTGCTTTTAGTTTGGGTATAGATATCATGGTGGCCTCGACGGCCCAATCAGGACTTCTGTGCTAGTTGGCTATTTATTTATATGATCTCCTGGGAGTAGCTGTTTCTTTTATAGATCAGTTGGCATGGGCCTTGCCGGCCGATGGCTTAATTTTAAGCCGAGATATACTTGTTTGATTTCTTGATTGTGTGTGGCTGCCATGCGCTTGTAGCAAATGGTTCAACAGGGTCGGCTCGGGCCTGAGTTTTGGCATTCGGAGCCAGTTGCGCCCTTGAGTTTGGGGTGTGACAAAGAGTATGTGTTAGTACAAAACAATGTACCAAGTATGATAGCCATGCATAAAACCTTTAAAACATGCTGAAAAGAACATTTCATTTCATGACATGCAATTGACCAAGCTAAATATGATATAAAAGCTTTATAAAACATAAGTCATAAAAATCATGGTCAATGCAAGCTAACTTCATCTTTAAAACCTTTGAACACATGTGAAATACTTCTTGAAGTAACCTTAGTTCATTATTACTTTTGGGGAAATCAACATTAATCAACATTGAGACCATGTGAGCTATAACATGATCACCAAGTATCTCCCACACCGAAAAGGGTTGTTCTACTTGCCTAAGGTAGAACCATGAATATCTAGCTTAAGTGGATCCTCTAGCTAATCAACCTATGGGAGCACATAGTTTATGGGATAAGGAGATTGCTACTACAAATCCGGCCTCTACTACGGGGAAGCTTCCATCTCATGAGATTACTTTTGAAACCCCGCCTCTACTATGGCAGAGCTTCCATCTCACTATTCAATATCCACTCGGTGCTAAGCATAAACTCCCACAAAATAGTCATTTATTACTTGACTTCATTACTCATGAAAAGGTTCCCTTGGACAACCAATCCAAGCTAGTTCATTAGGATAGCTCTTACTCTTGATTTATTTAGGTGAGAAAGCCTTTAAACCTAAGAATCCTTTCTATGTGAGAAACCTTTCACATCATGCTAGTTATGTGTTTATGAGAATGTCATTTCAACAACACAACAACATCATCATCATTGGTATTTTACTCTCAAAGAACCCTTACAACATTAGCATATATCTCATAATTAATGCATAAGTCCATAATTTACCTGTTGAGGTCAAAAACCCACTTTCAATCATAAACTCTTACAAAACATGGGTTAGATATGGATTTCATCATAAATACATTGTAAAACTTGCAATAAATGCTTAATTTCATAAAACACTTGCTTTATACTCAAAATCCCTCATCATATGATTCACAACTTGAAAACATATGGATTACATGGGTTCATGGGGTAATTTGTCATAAAAGCATTTCAATTCATCAATTCATGCATAATAGATCATAATTCAATCATTTAAATCAATAATGAAAGGAACCCATGCTAATTGAAGAAAACCCTAACTCAATTGGGGAAATCTACCATTTAAAATGGAGGAATTTGGGAACTCCATGGATGAAAACTATCATACCTTGATTCCAAATGCTAGCCTTCAATGGAGAAATTGGAACCTTAGCTTGAAACCCTAGATGAATCCTTCTTTTTCTTCTTCAAGTTTCTAGAGAGAGAATTTTTTGGGATTCTTTTGTGAATTTATAAGAATGAAGTAAATGGGGTTAATTTAGGGATAAAAGACTTATATAGGGGTTCTAAACATAGTCAAAATGACATAGTATTGAAACTAATTAATTAGGAGAAGATCCAACTGACCTTGAAATTTAACTGCCAACTGCTATCGATGGATAGTGGTCTGACCTACGGTCTGTCCTGGTGGACCATCGATGGTGGTCAAAGACTTGAATTTGGGGTCTCGAACCACGGACCTTAACCACGGACCATTTTCTAGCCTACGGTCTATAGGTTTGGCCGTAGTTCTTGGCCTCAACTAGTTTGGTAGGGTGACCAATCCACGAACCCACCTACAGTCCGTGATTCAACCCACGGGTCGTGGTTGGCCTCCGTGGCTGGCACCTGCAACTTCCTAAAAATATGGTTTATTCCCTTTTTCAGATACGGGGTGTTACAAGGAGTCTTGAGAAAGAGTCTAAAAAATGATTTGAGAAAGAGTATGAGGGAACTAAGGAGTCCCAAATGTGTCATTTTGTTACATTGAGAAAGAGAAACTTTGATTTCTAAATGAGTTTATGAGTTCAGAGATATTTCAAAGCATTACCTCTATTAAGAGGGTATTTTGAGTAATTACCTCAAAACAAAGAAAGAGTATATTTTAAACATTTGAGCACGAGTATATATTTATTGGGAGTAGTATTGAGCACCAATATGGGGATGAGTTCAGACAATTCAAAATCCTATAAACCATGTCTGCCAATATGGTAAAGGATCATACTTTTTAGATGAATCTTTATTGCTTAGTGGATCCACTTGGTTGAGGTGGTCTATACCCCAACAAGGTATATGACAGTTCTGACAGCATGGGCGAGACGTTGTATTATCACATAACTCATAGTGATGGTTGTCGGTTAGAGAATCTCTCAAATAAGAGTAATGAGTAATTTATTGTATTTTATATACATCCTTGAGTTAACATCTTTTATTTATGAAGCTTTAAATATTTCATCTCTTATTATTGTTTGTATTGAGTTGAGGTGAGGTGAGTATTCTTCGAGCCTTATCAATTCAATTATTTATTTACTCAGCTTATTATATACTCGTACATTTAATGTACTGATGTCATTCGACCTGCATCTTTTTATGATGCAGATACAAGTGTTCAGGATCATTAACAAATGCTTCATTGAGATCGCATTGCACTTTAGATAGCTTGGGTAAGCCTTCTTGCATTCTGGAGGACTTCACATTTATTTTATAGTTAGTTGTCTTGAGATGTTATGGGTCTTGTCCTGACATCCATCTTGAATAATAGAGGCTTCATAGATAGATAGAGTTGAGGAGTCTCTCACTATTTACTTTCCCTTAAGATGTTTTGCAAACTATTAGTATTTCTTTGAGTATTTCCAAATATTATGAAATGAGTACTTTGAGTTTACACGATTGAATTCTTTTTAAGCCGCATAATGCTTGAGTACATTTTCCGCTAAGTAGTCGGCCAGATTAAGAGTTCACTCGGGGACCAACAATAATTCTCGAGTGTTGGCCACGTTCAGGGTGTAGGCTCGAGGCGTGACAGTTCGAGGGAGAATGCATCATCAGGAATGGAAATGGGGTCCCTAGATTTCTTTTTCAAGTGGGAACGAACCTTTTTGGGAATAAGATGCACCAGAGGAATTAATGTCATCACTCGACATTATGCTATGAGGTGCAATGTCGAGAGTTTCAATGGTGAATCTTAGTGGGAATAGGGAGATGTTAGGTCAATCGGAGAATGGATTCTTGAAGGCATTCCAGACAGCAAAATCTAATAATTTCAAGGGTATGATGGGTGGTATATCAGGAGTGAGATTTTCAGTTTCATGTAATACCATCTCAAGCGAGTCGGAAGAAGGCTCATTTTGATCAGGAATGGTTGAAAAATATGAATCGATGAATATAGGTACACTGTTTGGAGAAGGAAGGAAGAAAGAATTTAGGAGAAATAAAGAAGGATGGAGTTATTTATGTTGTTTTTGAGAGAAGTAGGAGTGGGAGATGAAACACTTGAAGAGAGAGAGTGTAATGAGGGTGAAAATGACCCTTTGATGTGATTATGACAGATTTTTTGGAAAAGAAGAAAAAAATGTAACATACAAGTTTTTGATTGCTTAAGAGGTGGAAAAAGGGTGTGTTGCTTTGAACAAAAAAAAACATGTTTAGTTGATTCACCTTAGTCATTGAATAACTTAAAATTTGTTGATCATACCTGATAGTTTTTGAATTTTGATCTCCTTATCCCTTTTTGAGCGGTTCTCTACACAATCTAATACATAATTATGATAAACAAAGTCAAATGTCTGGGATTGAGATACACAATTTTCTTGTGCAAGATTTGACGAGTGTAACATCTTAACTAGAATAACTAAAAAGGAGTCTGGTTTCTAGCCAATCATTGAAGATAGTTTATGCAATCTTAATCATCTCCAAATCTAACCTATTTTTTAAAAAATCTTCTCTACTTAGTGCCTTGGTAAAAATATCAACGATTTGTTCTTCAGTGGGACAAAACATTATTGAAATAAAATCTTTGTCAATATTATCTCTAAGAAAATGGTGTCTAATATCAAAATGATTGGTCCTTTAATGTTGCACATGATTTTTTGCAATATTAATGGCACTAGTATTATCACACAAGATATAAACACAACCAACATCCATACCAAAATCAAACAACTGTTGTTTTATCCAGAGTAATTGTGCACAACACGATCCAACAACCACATACTCAGCCTCAGCAGTTGACAAGACAACAAAGTTTTGTTTCTTAGTGGACCAGAAAATCAAACATTTTTCAAGAAAGAGTGTCTTACCTGTGGTGCTTTTTCTGTCAACCAAATACCCGGCATAATCAACATCTACATATCCCACAACATTAAAGTTGCTTCCGTTTGAGTACCAGAGTCCCAAGTCAGTGGTTTCTTTGCGAAGCCTGAAAATTCTCTTAACAACTTTTAGATGAGATTATTTAGGATTAGCTTGAAGCCTATCACAGAGGCCTACACTAAAAACAATATCTTGTCTACTTGCAGTTAGATACAAGAGAGACCCAATCATTCCTCTATACAAATTTTTCTCAACAGATGCACTTGTTTCATCCAAGCCAACTTAGTGACAATGGCAATAGGAGTATCAATTTCCTGACTTCATCCATTTTGAATTGCTTGAGCAACTCTTTCACATACTTGTGTTGATGAATCAAAGTTTCAGTGGGAGTTCGTTCAATCTATAAACTAAGAAAAAAAAGTTAGTTCACCCATCATGCTCATTTCAAACTCTCCATTCATGAGTCTTGCGAACTCTTGAGTCATTAATCCATTTGTGGAGCCAAAGATGATGTCATCGACATATGCCTACATAATCAACAAATTCTTTCCATTTGTTTTAAAAAGAGTGTGTTGTCAATTTTACCTCTTGTATGCCCATGTTTTAACAAAAACTTTGATAGCCTTTCATACCAAGCTTGTGGATCTTGTTTAAGCCATACAAAGCTTTGTTCAGTTTATAGACATACTCAGGAAACTCAGAACTTTAAAACCAAGGCGATTGCTTGACATATACCCCCTCCTTTAGATATTCAATTCGTTCACGAATGCACTCTTTACGTCTATTTGATATAGAGTAAATTCCTTAAATGCAACAAAGGCAATAAGCATTCGAATGGCTTCAAGTCTTGCCACATGAGAAAACGTCTCATCATAGTCGATTTTTTCTTCCTGGTTATACCCCTAAAGGATAGATATATAGATTTATTATACATAAGATAATACAATAAGTTGAAAAATTGTACCAAATAAGAGATTAATAATACACAAATTAAATAGGTGTTTGAATTGATTAATTTCAAGTAATTTTTCACTTTTAAGCTCTGTTTTTTAACTTTAGAAGTGTTTGGGTAACAAAAAAATGTTTTTAAGCACTTCCATTAGACCAAAAAAGTACCCAAAAAACAGTCAAATGCCAAAAAACAAAATTGAGTATTCCCAAAAAAAAAACCAATCCAGACATACATTATTATGTTTTAATATATCCTACCAAATAACCCCTTATTATCTGGTCTAGTAACTTTTTTAGTTTAGTTTGAGTTTAAGTATTGTTGGTAGATATATACAAAAATACGTATAGAACTAAATAATTTTATTGTGAATTTAATGTAGTGATAGTGCAACTTTTTTATAAAACTAGGGTCTAGGTTATTTATTAGATAATTACAAATAACTTTTTAATAAGCCCTAATTAATAATCTGATAAAAATAAAATTAACCTCATATCACAAATTAAGATTCACCATTGGGTATTTGGGTAGAATACTCACTACAACAAAAATAATTTTTAGCGGCAATAAATAGACACATTGATAAAGAGTGTTAAAGTATTTACCGGCATTAGTTAAGTGTCATTAGATCCAATGTCGCTAAAGCCTTTAGGGACATATACAAAAAGTGTTAATTGCCTCTAAAAATAAATATTAGCGGCAATCCCTAATTAATTGCCACTAAAGATCATTTTTGATGTAGTGACTCTTCATATTATTAATATGTATCACGTAAATCCTAATAATAGTGATTGATAATTTAAAATAAATGATAAGTAAATTACTTTCATCAACAATAGTATATTCGGTATAATCTCCTAAATTAAAGTTTGAAGAGTGTAGAGTGTACACGGATCCTATTTTTATCTCAGATGTAAAGAAATTATTTGGGATAGAACCTCCGCTCGAAAAAAAAGTAGTCCAGAACAGTTTAGAAAAATGTACAGAAGTATAAGAAATAGTAGATAGTAAACAAAAGCAAGAAATAATAACAATTTAGAAACTACAGCAAAATAACATAATAGCCAAAGAAACAATATATAGTAACAAAAATAGAAGGATGAGAGATTATAAGAACGATATTGCTATTACTAGTATGGACGGATAACAAGACAATGAACTACTACCTACAAATCTTCTACCCTAATTTGTGTCCTTCACAATCTCTTATCTAAGAACATGTCCAAGCTGGAAATGTATCATGTCAATAAGTAACTTGCTATTAGGTTAAATTATATTAAGAATATAAAATATATATGATACAAGCCAGCGCATATATAATTTAAATCGATAATTTTATAACACAAAATTGAAATTGAAATTTGCAATCAATATGCTGTAGTTTGGGGTGTAAATGATTTTTCTAAACCCAACTAAATCGACCAAAATCAAATATATAAATATAGGTTTATTTTTAATAAAATCGTAGATTTTTATATAAACTAGTTTTTTTGACAAGTGCGTTGCACGTGATTACCAATTCAAAAAAATATATGTTATAGTAAATAGTATTGCTTATTTAAGCAGAGATTTGAATAATAAGTTTAGCACAAAATAATATTGCAAATTCTTTTGTGAATATTCAATGTGGGTCGTCATATATATCTCCTATTCACGCGAACCAATGAAGATGGTCAATAAAAAAAATTATTAGTTAAATGCAATAATGTATATATTTATTTCAATTTGATGAGGTTCAATCATGTAATTAGTCATATCTATCTAATATTAACATATAAACGTTATTTGTTGTGTATTTTTCTTGTCATCTAACCAGATGTGCTTTGCACGTGTATTCCACGTTAAACTGTTTAAATGTCATATGAACATGTGAAGAAAACAACTATATTTTTATCTTTTAGAACTATTTTTTATATATTAATTTGTATTTTATAAGTTATAATACAATAGATGATGTTCTTGTTATTGGCTCTCATATTTGACTTCTCAATTGACTGTGTACATAAATCAAAGATAGTTATCTTACTTTTCATACTTAACTGAGAAAGGTTTCCTTTTGTTACCGAAAAAATTTAAAATTAAAATTTAAGAATATATTCAATCTTTGAAATCATATATATAATCACTTGTTCATCTTACACCAAACAACGATATAGTCCATATACTTATAAACGATTTTCAATTTATTCAACCAAGCATGATTCGTCAAAGGAAAAATAACAACACTGTGTTATCACGTATATAGGGGAAGTATAATAATATGAAAAATTATTGGTCAAAATTTAATATAAGGAAAGATGAAAGATAGAAATAATTAATGTAATAACTATGGAATTCATAATATTATAACTAAGAATATAAAAGAGTGTAAATAACGTTGCAATAATTAGTAATAACTAAGAGAATTTATAATTTTATAGCTAAAGAATTAATGTACAATAGTTAATTTCGAATAAATTTTATACTTACATAAATAAATAGGACTTTTAATTAATGTTACTATTTATTTTTTATAGTTATTAGATTTTAATTAAGTGTAGGGACAAAATGTAAATGTTTATTCCATATTACTGATTATAAAATTTATTTTGTAAATGATAAATTTTAAATGATTCATATATATTCACATATTTTCACATATGCTGTGAGTTGTTTTTAGAACATCTTGTTGAAGTTAGAAAATCTTGTTAACTTGATAATACATTCATGACATATATAATACTTTAATTTAAATACAAATATCTACCCAAATATAAATATATATTTGCATTAATGAAAATAATTTTCTCATAAAAGTTAGCTATATTAAATAAATAATAAAAATTAAACTAATACAAACTTCCACTGGCGTCATTACAAGTCATATGAACTTTTCTTCGTCTAAAATACTGAAATATTAAGAAATAGTAAATAAGTAAAACAAAAGAGCAATGTTTATATAGTAATACCTATTTTGAAGCAAACTTCCTGACAATCTAAATCACATAAGTATCATTGATAAATAAAGTCATTCTTTCGTCTTGAGCATCAAAATATAAATCGTGGCAATTCTCTAAATTTTGGAAAAATATATTCATAAACATATATCTACATCACAAGAAAAATTGTTAACAAAAACAAATGAATTTAGACTACATCGTGTTAATTTCATATATTAGAACATTACATACTAATGTATATATTAAGCAAAAAAGAAGTTATTGTATGATCAAAATTATTTTCTCAAGTACCAAGGTTATGCAATATACCCTCTTAGGATAGAACGATTTAGTTCATCAGAATAGTGGTACCTCATATTCCGCTAAACTTCAAACTCACTGAACGACAATAAATCACAAAAAAAAAAATGCAAGAAGAAGAAGAAGAGTAGAAGATTAAAAAGAATTGTGGTTGAAAAAAATGAGCGGAAGCCCCTCTATTTATAGTCAACAAAGAATAGTATGAACGAGTGTTTTTTGTGTCTTCTCTGAAAAGTCATGACCTTCACGAGAAGTCACAACCTTTGGAAAAGTTACAACTTATTAAAAAAGTCACAACTCTTTGGAAAAGTCACAACCCTTTGAAAAAAGTCACAATCTTTGGAAAAGTCACAACTTATTGAAAAAGTCACAACTCTTTGGAAAAGTCACAACTTGTTGAAAAAAGGTCACAACTTATCAGAAAAGTCACAACTCATAGAAAAAGTCACAACCTAAGTTAGAGATATTATATTAATTTAACATTCAAGTTAGAAGTTCATGCTTTAAGGTAATATAGATATATAATATAGTACCGAATAATTAGGTAGTGTTTACATTATTGTCATGACCCAGACCATCATGATTGGCACCCACACTAACATTCCGGTGGGAGAACCACTACTACAACCCAAACCAAGCAACTAAACTAACACTAAGACATTTAAGTTACGGAAGAAAGTTAAATACTAAGGAGATAAAGAGAGAGTTCCCATAAACTCCAACAAAAGTCTAACAACGAACAAACAATGCGAAAGAAATAACCTAGAACCTAAAAGTCAATGTACAAAAACATCTAACAATGAACCAAGTCTAAACAAGAAGAGATGCAACTCCAATCTAATGAACTAATCAACTAACTAAAACATAGTCTAAGTCCAGAAATGGTGGACATAGACGAAAGAGAATCCATGGTAGCCCGGAAGAATTGGCTCACCCTTGAATTCGAATGATCACTGATCTCCTAAGCGAGGTCTGTCAGTAGCCGCTTGAAGATGCCCTGTACTCAATAAAAATAAGAGCAAGTGCAGTATCAATACACAACCACAGTGTACTGGTAGGATCACACGGCTATCCCACTAAGTGTAACATAAGCAAGTCAAGACTACATTATAATCACATGCATATATATCAACATATACAATATTATCAACATTTACGAACAACGAACAACTTCACATTGTATATCAAATAATTGGTCCTCTCATGGAATCTAAACTCAAACAGTTAGCATACCTGAACGTGGTATCTGATCCCATAATTATACTGGAACGTGGCAACCGATCCCATAGTTATACCGAAACGTGGCAACCGATCCAAGTTAGTTCTGCCGGAATGTGGCAACCGATCCATTCAACACACCACAATCACAAGTATATCATCAAGATCATACATTTAAGTCATGATTTCATGGCAATCATCATTCATCTATCTCATTTACAACAAGTGTGATCAACATTGCAACATTCATACATATACAAGTATCATAATTAAGCAAGAACAAATATACATCATACAATCATAGAATCACAACCATCACCTACCTCGAAACAAGCTTGAAACCCTAAGAAACTTGATCCTTCCCTTTCCGAATTCGTTCCACTTGTTCTTGTCTACAAACAATCATTATAATACGAGAATCAATTAACAATCACTAATTACCTGTATTACTAACAATTTTATGAACCCTAGATCATATCCATGATCCCAATTGTCCAATTTAGGGTTGTTTCCACCATAGAATATATAACAAAACCTTCCATCATCAATATTCACCCATTCTATTACGTTCTACGGATCGAAAAACGAATTTGGGGAGTAAAAAGCTTACCTTTAGCCTCAAGAATGGTGAAAAATGAGTAGGAGTCGTCTGGGATTTGTTCCTTAGCTCTAAAAGTCAAAAAATGCATAATAAGGTCATTTAGGGGTTTATTAACGACCTTAAGTCACGTCGAGCCCGCCACAACGGCCGTCACCCCGCTGTAGTTTCCCCGCCAGAGCGGCAAAAACCAGCGCCAAAGCGAGTTACGTGAGACAGTGAGCTAATTAAAGAATTTCAAAATCCCCATTTCACAACACATCTCTAACCCACGACGCTCAGAAAATACCCTTTACGCTAAGATCAATTCCGGGAGTTCTACTCCCCCGAATTTAATTCTGTAAAGTCGAACGGATTCCTTAACGAGTTATCTATCCCCTCATAAAATCAAAAACACAAATACTTCGCCCGATTGTTACCAGATTTCCCTACACCTCGAAGACTCCAATTTCATCCAAATTTGGACTAGGTTGGGAAATTTCAAAATACTACGAAAAAGTTTCCGGTCCCAAATTTCTAACGACGGAAACATGTCGTTACAATAGATACCAATTTACCCAGCAGTCGTCCCCGAGTGACAAACTTAGGAAAATAGGCTAAGAAAGGAATGAAGTAGTACCTGAATCGACGAACAATTGAGGATACTTGTCTCACATGTCTCTCTCGGTTTCCCAAGTAGTTTCCTCAATTGGATGATGCTTCAATTAAACTTTCACGGACTTAATCTCATTGGTCCTCAATATACGCACATCACGATCAAGAATTGCAATCGATTCCTCCTCATATTAGAGGTCCTTGTCTAGCACAATTGAGTCCCACTTTATGATATAATCCCCATCACTATGATATCTCTTCAACGTGGACACATGAAAGACCGGATGAACTCCCGATAAATTAGGAGGTAAAGCCAATCTATACGCTACCGGCCCTTCACATTCAAGAATCTCTAATGGAACAATGTATCTAGGACTTAGCTTACCCTTCTTACCAAATCTCATCACCTCTTTCATGGGTGATACCTTAAGAAGAACATTTTCACTAGATTGAAAAGCCATGTCTCTTACCTTACAATCCACATACTTCTTTTGTCTACTCTGGGCTGGTAGAAGCTTAGCTTGAATACTCCTAACCTTATCTTGAGCATCCTTCACTAAATCAACCCCCAATAGTTCACATCTTCAGCCTCAAATCATCATATGAGTGATCTACATTCCCTCCCATATAATGCCTAAAAGGGTGCCATATCAATACTGGAGTGATAACTATTATTATAGGAGAACTCACACAAAGGTATGAATATATTCCAATGCCCTCCAAAATCAAGCACACATGCCCTCAACATGTCTTCTAACACTTGAATAGTCCTCTCTGACTGTCCGTCTGTCTGTGGATGGAAGGTTGTACTAAAAGTGAGTTGTGTGCCCAATTCGTCATGTTATTTTCTCCAAAACTTGGATGTGAATTGGGTACCACGGTATGAGATTATAGAGAGGGGCACCCTATAGAACCTTACTATCTCTTTCACATAAACTTTAGCCAATTGCTCAGCATTACAATCTATTCTTACCGGAATAAAATGGGCTGACTTGACCAATCTATCAACCACTACCAAAATAGAATCAAACTTCCCCAAAGTCTTGGGAAGACCAACCACAAAATCCATGGATATCCTTTCCCACTTCCATTCCGGAATTGGCATTCTTTGAAGCAAACCCGTAGGCCTTTGATGTTCATATTTCATTTGTTGACAATTTTGACACTTAGCCACAAACTCCGCTATGTCTTTCTTCATGCCCGGCCACCAATAAATTTGCTTCAAATCTCGATACATTTTGGTCACACCCGCATGAATAGAATATCGTGAATCATGAGACTCCGCCAACAATTTCTCAATCAAGTCATTTACTCTAGGGACACATATTCTCCTCTTAAAATTGAGCACACCATTCGCATCAAAAGTGGTCTCTTGCACCTTACCAATCGCAGTCTTCTTTCTAAGCTCCTCCAAATTCTCATCCTCAAATTGTTTGGCCTTGATCTCCTCAATGAATGTGGCCCTCACTTCAATGCTAGCTAACACTCCACCTCTTTCTGAGATGCCCAGTTGCATGAACTTAGACTCTAAGGTCTGAATTTTCTTAGCCAAAGGTCGCTTGGCTACACTTAAGCAAGCTAAACTACCCATACTCATCGATTTTCGACTCAAAGCGTCTGTCACCACATTAGCCTTGTCCGGATGGTATTGAATGGTCACATCATAATCCTTAACTAACTCCATCCACCTTCGTTGTCTCAAATTCAGATCCTTATGAGTGAACACATGTTGCAAACTACGATGATCAGTAAACACTTCACACTTAAAAACATAAAGGTAATGCGGCCAAATCTTAAGAGCAAATACTATCGCTGCCAACTCTAAATCATGTGGTGGATATTCCTCTCATACACCTTCAATTGACGCAAGGCATAAGCTATAACATTCTTATCCTGCATCAACACAACACCCAACCCAAAATGAGAAGCATCATAATAAATAATAAAATATTTACCTTAAACCGGTAATGCTAGAATAGGTGCGGTGGTCAAAAGAGTTTTGAGCTTTGGGAAGCTCTCCTCACATTTTTCAGTCCATTCAAATGGTATCTCTTTTTTAGTCAAGTTAGTCAAGTGAGTGGCTATGAAAGAAAAAAAAATTACAAATCAACGATAGTAGCTAGCGAACCCCACAAAACTCCTAACTTATGTCACAGAACTTGGTCTAACCCAATTTTTAACCGCCTCAATCTTTTGGGATCTACCATTACCCCTTCCTTTGAAACTACATGCCCCAAATATGCAACCAATTTCAACCAAAATTCAAACTTAGAAAATTTAGCATATAGCTTTTGCTTCCTAAGAACACCCAAAACACTACGAAGATGGTCGGCATGCTCTTTCTCACTTTTTGAATAGACCAAAATATCATCAATAAAACAAGAAACGGCTTAAACACCCCATTCATCAAACTCATGAAAGTTGCAAGCGCATTGGTCAAACCAAACGACATAACCAAAAACTCATAGTGCCCATAGCGAGTTCTAAATGACGTCTTGGGCACATCCTCAAGCCTAATTTTCAATTGATGGTAACCGAATCTTAGATCAATCTTAGAGAAAACTTATGTACCTTATAATTGGTCAAAAAGATCATCTATTTGACGCAAGGGATACTTATTTCAAATAGTGACCCTATTCAATTGCCGATAATCTATACACATTCTCATACTAACATCCTTTTTCTTAACAAACAAAATTGGAGCACCCCATGGGGAAGCACTAGGACGAATAAATCCCTTATCAAGAAGCTCTTGGATTTGAGCCTTAAGCTCTTTTAATTCTGTCGGAGCCATGTGATATGGAGGGATAAAAATGGGACGCGTACCAGGCTCTAAATCAATGAAAAAATCTATATCTCTATCCGGAGGCATGCCAAGCAAGTCATTAGGAAACACTTCTCTAAATTCTGACACCACGAGAATAGACTCAATGGATGGAGCTTCAATCTCAACATCCCTAATATGAGCCAAATAAGTCAAACAACCCTGCCCTATCAATTTCTTATCCCGAATGAAGGATATGATCTTAGTTCGCTTAGGCTTGTACACCCCTTCCCACTCTAATTTTTCCTTTCCCAGAATTTCTAGAGTTATGGACTTAGTATTACAATTAAGTACGGCATAATAGGGGGACAACCAAGTCATACCTAAGATTATGTCAAAGTAAGTCATATCCAAAATCACCAAATCAGCCCAAGTCTGAAAACCCATAAACAAAATAGGACAAACACAATAGACATGTGTAGCTATGACTGACTCTCCAACTGGGGTAGAAACATGGATAGGGGCATCAAGTATATCACAAATAATATTAAACTCTGAGGCAAATCGTACAGATACATAAGAATAAGTTGAATCCGGATCAAATAACACATTAGACATCCGGTCACAAACAAGAATAGTACCTGTGATCACCGCGTCAAACTCCTCTGACTCATTCTTGCCAGGAAAGGCATAACACTGAGCCCTATCAACTTGACGAACCACTTCTCTGCATGGTTGCACATTACTTCTGCCTGCATTACCATTTCCTCTACCTCCACGGCCTTGTTGATTACCCCCTCGCCCACCTTGTGGACGTCCTCTACCATTATTACCATTCCCCGCGGGTACCACTTCTCTAGACTGCTGCTGCATGGAATTTTAACACACGTGGGTGGGGACAATCTCTCCTCATATTCCCAGGTTCTCCACAGTTGTAACAAGTACGATCAAAAGATGGTCTGCCGCTCATCGAAGGCGCGACTCCCTGTCTATCCTAAAAATTATGAGATGGAGTTTCTGAGTAACTACCTGCAGAGGCGGGCATAGCGGACTGAACTGTCTTGGCTGCAAGCGTTGGCCTTCCGGACCCCTTGGAATAAGAACCTTGAAAGTTACACGAGTTCTTGGCCCTTTTTGTCCATGCCTTAGCTTGACCGTCTCGCCTCACCCCCTCCACTTTCTTAACATAGTCTGTTACCTCATTAAAGATCCTCCCTGCAGAAGTCATATGAACAGATAATACTTGCAACTCAGAATTTAGCCCCCTATTAAATAACCGAATTCTCTCTTCCACAGTAGTCACCCATTGAGTAGCATATCTAGACAAAGCATGGAACTTGGCCTCATAAGCAGCCATAGTCATACCACCCTGCTCCAAAGTCATGAACTCATCCTTCTTGCGATCCTTCAAAGTCCTAGACACATACTTCTCTAGAAGCAGAGCTTGAAATTGGGTCCAAGTAAGTGGAGGTAAAGTTGAAGATCTACATTCCATATAAGCTCTCCACCACTGCTTAGTTTCACCTTGAAGTTGAAAGGACACAAACTCAACCCATGTTGATGGACAATTCCCAACTTATGAAGCCTCTCATAACAATCCAAAATGAACTCATAAGCATCCTCATTCTCAGAACCAAGAAATACAGGAAGGTTTAGCTTCAAAAACTTAGTCAACATTTCATACTCATTACCAGTCATAACAGAACCCAACAAAGGGCGGAAGAAAGCATCATTACCTCCAGTCCCACCCACCTTGGGCACAGTGCTAGCAACAGGTGATTAGTAGGAGCTTGAGTTGCTTGAGCAGAAGGAAGCACTCCAGGACCAACCAACCCTTTCAAGAAATACACGATCTATCTAGCTAACACTAGGACTATGGGGGGAACATCGGTAGTCTCAGCTTGCACCTCTTCATCTTGTCCCACATCCTCAACATCAACATTGTCCTCTTCAATCTCTTCATGATGCGCATGAGGTTTCTCATTCATATGAGCATTCTCAACATGAGCTCCATTTCCAGCAGGCGCTACTCTTCCACGACCTCTACCCCTAGCTCTTCATCTACCCCTGCCTCGACCGCGACCTCTCGCTGCAGATTCCTCAGCTGGAGCATTGACGGGAGCTACGGGCCTAAAGTTGTTGAATCTAGTATTAACCATCTGCGAACAGAAGAGTGAAGGAGGTTAGATACCAATTTGAATCGTCAGATACTAATTGGAATTAAGTCATAGCACGAAAGGAGACAAGAACAAACATAGAGATTTCCTAAAGTCTTATAGCCTCTCGAAGAAAACTAATGGCATCCCCGTACCGTTCCACGAGACTCTACTAGACTCATTTTGGTACATCGAGATCAATGAACCTAGGCTCTGATACCAACTTTTTCATGACCCAGACCATCGTGATTGGTACCCACACTAACACTCCGGTGGGAGAACCACTACTACAACACAAACCAAGCAACTAAATCAAAACCAAGGCATTTAAGTTATGGACGCAAGTTAAATACTAAGGAAATAAAGAGGGAGTTCCCATAAACTCCAACAAAAGTCTAACAACGAACTAACAATGCGGAAGAAATAACCTAGAACCTGAAAGTCAATGTACCAAAACATCTAACAATGAACCAAGTCTAAACAAGAAGAGATGCAACCCCAATCTAATGAACTAATCAACTAACTAAAACATAGCGTAAGTTTGGAAATAGTGGACATAGACGAAAGAGAATACATGGTTGCCCATAAGAATTGGCTCACCCTTAAATTCGAACGATCACTGATCTCCTAAGCGAGGTCTGTCAGTAGCCGCTTGAAGATGCCCTGTACTCAACAAAAATAAGAGCAAGTGCAGTATCAGTACACAACCACAGTGTACTAGTAGGATCACGCGGCTATCCCACTAAGTGCAACATAAGCAAGTCAAGACAACATTATAATCACATGCATATATTCAACATATACAATATTATCAACATTTACGAACAACGAATAACTTCACATTTTATATCAAATCATTGGTCCGCTCATGGAATCCAAAGCCAAAGAGTTAGCATACCGGAACGTGGTATTCGATCCCATAATTATGCCAAAACATGGCAACCGATCCCATAGTTATGTCGGAACGTTACAACCGATCCAAGTTAGTTATGTCGAAACGTGGTAACCGATCCATTCAACACACCACAATCACAATCACAAGTATATCATCAAGATCATACATGTAAGTCACGATTTCATGGCAATCATCATTCATCTATCTCATTTACAACAAGTGTGATCAACTTTGCAACATTCATACATATACAAGTATCATAATGAAGCAAGAACAAGCATACATCACACAATTATAGAATCACAATCATCACCTACCTCGAAACAAGCTTGTAACCATAAGAAACTTGATCCTTTCCTTTCCGGATTCATTCCACTTGTTGTTGGTCTACAAACAATCAATATAATACGGGAATCAATAAACAATCACTAATTACCCGAATTACTAACAATTCTATGAATCCTAGATCATACCCATGATCTCAATTATCCAATTTAGGGTTATTTCCACCATAGAATCTATAACAAAACCTTTCCCCCATCAATATTCACCCATTCTATTACGTTCTACGGATCAAAAAATGGATTCGGGGAGTGAAAAGCTTACATTTAGCCTCAAGAATGGTGAAAAATGAGTAGGAGTCGCCTAGGGTTCGTTCCTTAGCTCTAAAAGTCAAAAAATGCATAATAAGGTCGTTTAGGAGTTTATTAACGACCTTAAGTCGCGTTGAGCCCGCCACAGCGGCCATCACCCTGTTGTAGAGGCCCCGCCAGAGCGGAAAAACCCAGTGCCAAAGCGGGTTACGCGAGACAGTAAGCTAATTAAAGAATTCCAAAATTCCCATTTCACAACACAGTTGTAACCCACGACGCTTTGAAAATACCCTTTACGCTAAGATCGATTTCGGGAGTTCTACTCGCCCGAATTCAATTCTGTAAAGTCGTACGGATTCCTTAACGAGTTATCTATCCCCTCATAAAATCAAAAACACAAATACTTCACCGATTGTTACCAGATTTTCCTACACCTCGAAGACTCTGATTTCGTTCAAATCTGGACTAGGTTGGGAAATTTCAAGATACTACAAAAAAGTTTTCCGGCCTCAAATTTTACCCCGTTGGCTTTTCTATAATGACGGGAAAAGGTCGTTACAATTATATATAATAAGTCCAAAAATTAAATTGTACCAAATAAATTTTATATATGTATAAAATATATTTTACAAATTAAGTTATAAATTTCTGAAATATTAAATTTCCTTGCCACGACTCTTGGATGATGAAAATGACCACAAGCCAAAGGTAATTAATATACCAAGAGTTCTTGAAACCTATTATGCTATTCCTATTGAAAATAAATCAACTCTAGAATCTTGAGTATTAAGCAACAAAGTATGACAACAATCTTGAAAAGCAAGCTAGAAAGTATTAGATAACTATCTTCTCGTATAATTCAAATTTATTTTATGATACTTAATTTTAGTAGACTGAGGTCATGAGTCTCATCTTAATTATTCTTTTCCACTCGTGTTATCTAATTTTTTGTTTTTGCGTAACTTTTTACACTACTATAAAGTAGCGCGATGGATAATTATTGACTTATTGTGGTCTTTCGTGTTGCCTTAATTTATCCACCTTTTAAACAATAAGAATTCTAGCGAGCTTTTATCAAAGTCCTACGAAAGTATGCATGGTATTATGTTCTAGCTTTTACCAGTGATTCTTAATTATATGATGTTTTAAAAAAAAATACTTAACAAATTATATCAATATCGAAGAAAAACCGACATAATAAATTGATTTCAAGAAGTCTAATTTTGTGTCATACAATATAAATAACTAAAAAAATAATATAATATAAATTTTATATAATAATTGATCTGATTATTTCATTAACGTTTTGGACAATAGTATTAAACCCTGTAAAATCTCTTACGTATTTTTTATCGACCCCTTTATCAAAATAATTTGTTAAACTAAAAACTTGTGATCATTTTTGGACAATTCTAGAATGCATTCAAATATAACGAATATTAGCTTTTTGTTGAGAGACTCCATTAATGGGAGTTAAGAACACTTAGAGAGAAGTTGAGGGAATGAATCAAATCTTATTCATTCAATCTGTGTGTTCATATGCTGATTACACATATATATATACAAGTATGAAAAGGAATATTTGACAGCTGTAAATCCTAACTAACTAAGATGCTCTTTTAACTAACTTTATATACCTAACTAACTAACTACTCAAGTCTAGCATATAGTTAATTAACTATGTCCTCAACACTCCCCCTCAAGCTAAGAATTGAAAAATACATTTTTCATTCCAAGCTTGTCAATCAGTGCATCATGTTGAGGCTTGCATAATCCTTTAGTCAAGAGATCTGCTTGCTGTTCTTTTGTTCCAATGTGTTGTGTTTGAATTAGCCCTTCTAATATCTTCTCCCTTACAAAGTGACAATCTATGTCAAAGTGTTTTGTTCTTTCATGAAAGATTGGATGTGCTGCTATTTGGATGG
>JAJOOO010019941.1:0-20993 GCA_029582685.1 Solanum piurae
GTGGACTCGAACAAATCTCTAATTTTAAAAATATTTTTCATGATAATTCGAAACAAAACTTTTCTCAAATAAATTATTCCTAAAATTAGTTCAAAATATATAAGACTATAATGTTTTAAGATAAACACACAAAAAGCGTAAGTACTAAAAATATTATGGGAATCATTCGTCTCCTTTAAGGATTTCTCTACTTTAACTTCATTTAAAATTGATGCCACGCTATAGCTGACATTCCACTCCTTCATAAAACCATTATCCAGGAAAAGAATATTATCTATTATTATTTAGGATTTAAGTTATATGCATGAACTTAGTGTTTAAAAGTAATTATATTATTATATTATAAATATAATTTATTATGTTACAATAAAAAAAAAAATTAATTTATCAATCAATACTAGTATTAAATAAAGTTATATATATAAATATTTTTAAATTTATTTAATTGCATAAATATTCTTTTTTATATTTTCATACTGTGTAGATTTAAATTAGTTTGTTTATCAAGTTGGACAAACTAGTAGGACAATCTGTTTATTCTTTATGTGTCCCTTTATTCCACATTCTCCACAAAATGTCTCATCTTCATGTACACCATCACACGTTTTCCCTAATATTTTCTCTACTCAACACTTTTATTTCTCACTCTTTATGGTTTTGTCGGAAACTCTTTTTGGCTGAATGTCACGTCTTTAGTTTTTTACTAAGCACACATACATCACTTGACAAATTGTTTACGTTCTTGCACCACTTGCTTACGATTTTACTATGTCAAGTCAGCCTAAAACTCTAAGGATCGCTAAGGGAATGGAAGAAAGAACATAAGAGGATTGTTATCAAGAATTATGTAAAACACTTTGATTTGATTTTTGTTGGATGAATTTACAAATGAATGCCCCTCTATTTATGCTACTCATAAGGGGATAAAATATAAATAATTATTACTATACAAGTTCCTACATATTTACAAAGTAGTCCTTTTTCTAGAACTCTCCACATGCCTAGAATTTTCTATGGACCTTCCATTCAAATTCTATGATATTCTAGGTTCTACCACGAGAAATTCTCACATTTCTCTAGAACCTTCAACTATGGACTAACCTTCTTCCTTTGTAAGCCTCCACATGGACAACTATGTGTCATGTGGTACTTATGTGGCGTGATGACATGGCTAGTTATCATGTAGCCATGGCTTACCTTTGAATAGCCATGATTCCTCATATCGTTATCATGTAGCTTCCTCCGATGCTTTCCCCTCTAATGAGAGTGGAACATGGCGATGGCTTTTTGTCTCTATCTCCCCCAAAACTTGCAGTGGTTTTCAAGAACATTGGTTCCTCTTCTTGATCCCCTTCACAAGTTGTATGGTCGGAAGTTATGCTTGATTCTGCTTGTGTGGTATAGTTATTGTAGGCACCATGCAAGCCCTTTCCCATTCCATGACCCAGAGGCAATGAAGGTAGAGGCCGATCAAGGTATGACACTATGTGAAGAACTCTTGCCCTAGAATAATAGAAAAGATATCCATATTTGTAATGGTAAAGTTCGTTATACCTTTCCAATTACCCAATTTGACTCCAATGCCATTGGCTATACCATGAACAGTTTAAGCCTCGACATTCACGGTTTTAACACTGGAGTTAGTTGGAGTGAGCTTCAACTCTAGTCTCTTTATTGCAGCCTCTGACATAAAATTATGAGTTTCTCCAGTGTCAACCAATGCACGAGCAAACTTATTATTGATTATAAGGTCCACCTATTGATTTCTATTCTCGTTAACTTGGCTAACTAACTTTGTGATGACTCCACATAGTCCAATCACTCCTAATTGAGTTGTGAATGAACTGTCTCTTTGCGTTTGCTTCTTGTTTTCACACATCATAGAGCTAAGACTCTTTAAGTTGTGACAATCCTTGAAGATATATGACCCTCTGCATATGTAACAACCCTTCTCTCGGATTGTGCTTTCTTTTCCATGTAGCTTTGACGATCAATTGACTTTATATTATAAAACTTGTGGGTATATTGAGTCTTGTGGTATTGTTGATGTACTTCCTTACTTTTCCCACAATCTCCTTTACCATTAACAATGTCATTCGCCGACTTCTTGTTTCTGTGTTTGTCATACTTTTCATTCATGAAATCCATCAAACACTAGGTTCTCATTATGGCTTGGTCTACATCAGTAAATTTTTGGCATTGCAGTTCCTTAGCCCATTATGTAATTAATCCATAAATTGAACAACAAGTCATCGTTAGTGAGGTTGGAGATTTGAAGTTTAAGGGTCGTCAACTCTTTCACGTAATCCTATATGATCCATGTATGATTCAACTCCCTAAGTTTTCTTCTTTCCTAGTACATGACATTATTTGGAAGAACTGTTGCTTAAACTTGACTTTGAACTGATCTCATGTGCTAATAGTTCACAAACCTCTCTCAGCACTAGCCGATTTACATCTCCACCATAGCATGGCAGTCTTTGACAAGTATAACAATGCGGTGTTGATCTTGACATAGTCATCACTTACATTTTTATGTTGGAAATAGTTCGCCAAGTGCCAAAGAAAATTTGCTACTTCTTGTACATCACAAACCCCTTTGAACACTGGTGGCTTGGAATCCTCGATCTTAGCCTCCCTCATCATGAGAACACTTCTAACGATCTCAGTCACGCCAATGTTGACCTGCTCTTCTAGTGACTCTTTCTTTGCCTTTATGGCATCGATAGTGCTCAACGCCTTCATGAGCCTACACTCTAAGGTAGCGATTGCCTGCCTATTCTCTAACTTAGTCTACATACACTCATTCAATTCACTGCGGATACTTTTGATCTCTTCAAGAGTATTCCCATCAAGAACGCTTAGAGTGTCTTCTACCTTCCTCAAGTGTTGGCCAAATATCTCTACGGCATCCATCCCCACATTAACCATCATAACCCACTCTCTATGGAGTGATACGTCATGATGCAGGACCTCCACATCATCCCCGCTCACCTCAGTGATAAAAGGTTCTTGGGATGTAAGCCCTTTATTTGGCTCAGCCTCGAGCGATACCTACTGGTTCTTGTAAGCGGCATTCCTCTTTTTGCCAAAGCCCTTATTGTCAACGACATCCTGGTGATATTGGTATGGGTTTTAGTAATGTTGATTTCTCCATCGTTTGCCATTCCTTTAGATTTAACCTTGCTCTGATACCACATTGTGACATCCTTAGTTTTTTACTAAGAATATGTGTGTCACTTGATAAATTATTCACATTCTTGCACCACTTTCTCGCAATCTTTCTATGCCAAGTCAGCCTAAAACTCTAAGAATCGCTAAGAAAATGGAAGAAAGAACACAAGAGGATTGTTAGGAAGAATTATGTAGAACAATTTGATTGATTTTTATTTGATGACTTTACAAATGGGTGTCTCTCTATTTATACTGCTCACTAAGGGGTTAAAATATAAATAATAATTATTATTATATAAGTCCCTACATATTTACAAAGTAGTCCTTTTTTCTAGAACTTTCTACATGCTTAGAATTTTCTAAGGGTCTTCCATGTAAATTCCATGATGTTCTAGGTTCTACCATGAAAGATTTCCACATTTCTCTAGAACCTTCTACTATGGACTAACCTTCTTCCTTTGTAAGTCATTCGCATGGACAATTTTGTGTCATGTGGTACTTACATGATGCTTATGTGGCATGATGACATAGTGGATCATCACATGAAGCTTTTATTTTCTACTGTTTGCAATAAATTTTAAACATATGGAAAATAAATCAACCACACAAATAAAATATGAAGAAACATAACTTTATTGATAAATATGCGGGTACAATTCTGTTCCTCCCTTGATTCTACTCTCCAAAGATTTATCCATGATTTGAGGGCTGTTAGTGGCTTATTTATCGAACTAGGATGATTTAGATTTGACCTCTATATAAATATTCCATGAATTTTTTGGAATATTGGAGAGACCTTTTAAGGGAATTTAGTACCCTTTATATAGGCATGAACTAGGGTTTAGGATTGATTAGCCTCCAATAATTCTAATTGAAACTGGACACACCTTCTAGAGTCTCAATTCGAATTAAACACGTCTTGTAGAGTCACACAAAATTTCAATGTCTACAAATGCCCCCTGCTTCAAGGCTTGTATGAGTGTAGACTCGATGAAACTCAAAGACGAGGCTTGAAGTACTCATTCTTCCACCTTTGCAACTTCAGATTTTCAGATTTGATTTATGAGATAAGAGATGAAGAGCATATTTGGTCCCACTGGACATGCCAATTTGTTTGCAACAAAGTTTCAACATATGAAAAATAAATCAACCACACATCTACTCATGATTTATTTAGTCCGGTTATTCTCTTTTGCTCTTCCTTCATTCGGTTTGCCTCCGCGAAAGTATAACTTAGTAGCTTTACTCATATTCCAAAAACGTTACTTTAATTCAAGAGAACTGTCCCTTTTATTGCATAATTTAAAAAGCTATAAATAAAATGCCAAAATAATTCTGAAAGCGATACCATTTGGTTACCGACAACGACTTTCAAAGGCAACCAGTTTGTGTGAAGTTTACAAAAATTTTAAAAACAAATTGTTTGATTATGTAACTTACAGAAATATCCCCTCACATTGTGATTTTTTATTTCTTCAAAAGAAAAAAATAAAACAACAACAATATACTTAGTAAAATTTTATAAGAGGGGTCTGGAGTGGGTAAAGTTTACATAGGTCTCACCACTATCTTGTAGAGATAGAGAGACTATTTTTGAAAGATCCTAAAATCAAGTGCAACAATTTTAGATATAAAGAAGATGAAAATATAACAACTAATAAGAGAAGTAGTGCCAAGCCTACAAGAAAAGAATATGAACAACAACAAAATAGTGCAGCTATGGAAAAGCAATGAATAAATATTGATAGATATCATAAACTAGAACTACAAGAATACGACTAATATAACGATAGACACCAACAAGCCTGAACTCTCGAAAGCAAGACAACACTCCACTACCTATTAAACTTCTATCCTACTACGCGACATTCCACCTTCCTATCTAAGATCATGTTCTCGATAATATGAAGTATACCATTATTGAGTTCAATATATTTTGATGATAGACAAATCAATAGATAAGTTCATAAAACAGGTGATGATACATATTCCAGCATCCAGAGTCCAACTTGTATTAGGACTCTCTGAATAAAATGAGTCTTAAATAGAAAGATCTTGAGTCTGTACAAGCAAATTCAGGATAGGAGTCAAAATATTTATAGACACAAGCATCCAAGCAAAACAGGAGTCCTTGCCAAGAAAGAGTTCTTAGCAAACTGAGAAGTATGAGTAAGAGCCATAAATATACAAGGTTTTCCACACTGAGACTCGCGCACTTATACTGAGAATAAAAAGCAAAACACAATAAGATAATTAGCAAGAGCAATATTTGAGAAAATTCTAACAAACAATCGAAGTGCCACCAATACAACAGACCAGCTTGAAGAACCTATTTCATAGTCGTATATTTTACAGTCTTCTAGTCTAGCTTCCATGTATTCAGAAGTTCAATTGTGTTGTAACTTATTGTTTTCCTAGATCTGGGTTTACGAAATAATATTGAAATATGTGTTAACTTTGAATTGGGGATACCTTGAAATGAGGTTGACGATTTGATTGATTGTTGAACTTTAGAAATTTGAGTTAGTTTCTGAAATTGCAAGAATTGTAATCTGAAATTTTTTACTTATTGATTTTGTGAGGTTTGAGAGAAATCCTACAGAGGTTTGAGAGATTGTTTTTGAGGTATTTCAAACTATGAGAGCAAATATTTGAGCTCATATGTGATATACAATTATAAAGTTGTTTATACATATATAAGTGTAGCCCAAGTGAGAAATTGATTGAACTTCTATGGAGTTGCACATAGTGTATCAAGAATATTGTATGTTGGTTGTTATTGTTAAAAGTGTTGGGTTTTAAAAGGTGTGAATGAAAAATGAAGAATTGTGATTTTTATGAAGAATTGTGACTTTAATGAAAAGTTGTGACTTCTATGAAAAATTGTGACTTTTATGAAAGGTTGTGACATTTTCGAAAGATTGTGACTTTTCCAAAGGGTTGTGACCTTTCCAAAGGGTTGTGACCTTTCCGGTAAGGCACAATAAGAACTTTTTCACACTACCCTTTGTTGTCTATAAATAGAGGGATTTCCTCTCATTTTAATACAACTAATTTTCTGGACTTCTTCTACTACTACTACTAAATCTAGTATTTTTAGTGTACTTTACTATCGTTGAGTGGTTCGCTGACATCATGATTATATGTACCAATACACTGGTGAGTAAGTTTGTGCTATTCTGGGCGGATATATTCTATTAACCTCGGGTACTTAAGGGGAATAATTTCCTTAAGGGAACATTGTGCATTCAGTGGACTCAATTTTCTTCTTTGAGAAAAATATGTATATTGTTTCTAATCCGTTTCTGATTATATTTTCTCCACTGGTTTTAATTTTCTAATTTTGAAAATACTTTTTAAACTTTGTTGCTTCTTATCAAGTTCTTCAAAAAAAAAATTCTAAGTATCTTAGGAATACATGATGAACAACAATCTTAAGGAAATTATTATACTGTTGGTATTTACTGTATTCTACTAATTGAGGGAAACAAATCATGGAAGTAGAAGATTAATGCACTACTTCTCCAGAATTCGATGCACTGTTTAGAAAGGTCAAAGTGAGAATACACCAGAAAATTTGATGATAGTTTGGTTAAAGACTACACCATGTAACCTTATTATTTATCTAAGGAGAAAAATAGTTTCTAAAAGTTAACTCTTTTGATATTTATCATGTGTGTCTTTGGAAAAAGATCTGCAAATCGTATGTTTTTGAATGAATTTTCCTTGGCAAATAGTGTTGCCTTTAAAATTCTTTAGTTAGCAGAATGAGATATGCATATTTTAGTTTGATAAGTTAGTATGTCAAATGTTATAGTTGGAAGGCTATTTGGAAAAAAAAGCATATCTATTGGATAATCTAAGAATATGTTTTATTCTATTGGAAGACTATTTTTTTTTTTGTAGTTTTGTACTCCGTATGAAATTTGATTGTGTTTAATTTTTGTAGACTAAAAACTTTTGTAGTTTTCTACTCTGGATAAATTAGACTATGCAATTGATTTAAAGAATATGAAGACTTCACCTAATAAATCAGTGTTGTACTTTTGATTTTCTACAAACTTAATTCATTGTTAAATAGAAACAAATTGTACAAAAAAATTGTCTTTATTGTTAGTATTCTAAATACTAAGTGGCATGTCTAATTGTGATGGAAAAAAAGACTAGGGACTTACAATTTGTGACTTTGAGCCTGCAATATGTGTCTCTATGGAATGAACTTTGACATTGTGTAAAGATTGTCAAAGGAAATTGAAGCACTATAATTCTTTTGTAGAATAATATTTTCAAAAGAGGTTTCATATTGCCAATTACATTTTGATAGTATGAGAAAAAATATGTGAAAAAAAACTATTTTTAAATACTCGAAAAATATTTTTGAGATTATATTTGAAATGTGGGGGTTCTTTGCTTATGATAAAGATAAATTTGGAGCACAAGATATGAAATTCAATGATAATTTTGTAATATGTCAGACCCACAAAATTTTTGGAGTATATTTGATATTGAGGTCGTTGAGTTTCTCTTTTACTAGTATTATGGTATGACTAGTATGAAACTGCCAAATTATATATATACTTGTTCAAAATAAGTGTGTTCTTTTATGAAAAAATGTCACTTAAAATATTGTGATTTTTCATGAAAAGATATGTCTATTAAAATAAAACTATTTGTATAGACATGAATATTGGTGAATAGTCATTTGTTATGTTTTGTAAAAGAAGCATTTAGATTATATTGAATTTAATGGACCCCATGAAACTATGTTAATGGGTAGTTCTATAACAATCAAATTGAAAGTTATGGAAAGGTCCTTCTGAAAAGGACATTTGACAAGGTGTTGACTCTAAACAATGTTTGTATCACACAAAATTGTAATAAGTCGGAACAAAATATTTGTGAGAAAAGCTACCCGACGGAGAGCTTTTCAAACTCAATATTTTTATTTGTTCTTACTTGCTTGAGTCAAACTGTTTGTGACATGAACACTTGAGACATGTCAATTTCAAAACCTTGCAAGGAAAACTGATCAACTTAGAAGTTTTGTCTAACTTTGAGTGCAATAAATAAAAATGTCAAGTTTGTGTTGAATCTAAGTATGCTAAGCATTCTTATAAATCTGTTGAAAGGAATGCTAATCCCTTAGAGTTGATTTACACTGACATTTGTGATATAAAGGCAACACCATCTCGTGGTAGAAAAAAGTATCTCATAACTTTTATTGACAATTGCATTAGATATGGTTATGTCTATTTGTTGAATGGTACGGATGAAACAATAGAAACATCTAGATAATATAATATTGAAGTTGAAAATCAATTGGGGAAAAAAGAAGAAGGATAGGGATGGACAATATAAATCTCATTTTGCAGAAATATGTTTGGAAAATGGATTTATCCATCAAACTACTGCCTATTCACCTCAATATAATGAAATTGCCGAATGAAAAAAAAAACTGAACTTTGAAGAAAATGATGGCTACATTACTTATAAGTTCAGGTTTACCACAAAACTTGTGTGGAAAATCTATCCTTACAGCAAAAGGAAACAACAAAAAGTTTTGTCTTTTCAAAAAGAAAGCAATAAGATGTTTTGTTTGTTCAGGACTTAATCTATTCCATATGAGAAATGGAAAGGAAGAAAATCCAACTTGAAATATTTCAAAGTGTGGGGTGTCTAGCCAAAGTCCAAGTTCCTATTCCTAAAAGGATTAAAATAGGACCTAAGACCGTGGACTATAAAATTAAACTTGAGTAGTCTATTGAAGGGTCTAAAAAACCTTGTAAAGAACAAAAGGAGAATGTACTTAATAAAGAGATTTAGAGACGTAGTAAATGTCAAAGGACATCTACATCCTTCAGATCTGATTTTGTAACATTTCCTATGTCTTCTGTGGACTCATCATTTTGGAAAGATGATGTCAATAGTGAGATTGATTCAATCTTGAGCAATCATATTGGAAGTTGATTGATCTTCCTTCGGGAAATAAATATTTGGGTTCAAAGTGAATCTTCAGAAGGAAAATGAAAGTCGGTGAGATTGTTGATAAATACAAAGCAAGACTTTTTGTCAAAGGATTTAGACAAAAAGAAGGTCTTGATTTTTTTCGACACATACTCGCCAATAACTAGAATTACATTCATTCGGATGTTAATTGCATTAGCTACGGTATATGACCTCCAAATTCATCAAATGAATGTGAAAACAACTTTCTTAAATGGAGAATTAGAGGAAGAAATTTAGATGGAACAACCCAAGGGTTTTGTGGTTCCTGGTAAAGAAAAGAAAGTGTGTGAACTTGTTAAGTCACTTTATGAACTAAAACAACCCAAACAATGACATAGCAAATTTTACCAAATCATGTTGGCAAATGGATTTAAGAATGATGAAAGTGATAAAAGTGTTTACATTAAAATCACAAGGTCATTGTTTGTTTGTATATTGATGACATGTTGATTATCAGTAGAGACACTAATAACATAAATGCTACTAAACATATGCTAGAAAATAACTTTGATATGAAAGATCTTGGAGTTGATGATGCGATTTAGGTATAAGAATCCTTAGAACTCCATAATGTTTAGCATTATCACAGTCTCATTACATTGAAAAAGTACTTGACAAGTTCAAATATTTGAATTTCAATATTGTCAAGACTCCAATAAATGTGAGTTTTACACTTCAAAAGAATAAAGGCGAAAGTGACTCACAATTGGATTACGCCAGAGTATTGAGAAGTATGATGTATATCAGGAAGTGTATGCGATCGGATATAGCATGTTCTATTAGTAAACTGAGTTGATTCACGAGTAATCCCAATCAAACTCAATGGATGGCAATGAAAAGAGTTTTGGGGTATTTAAAACATACTCAAAACTATGTCTTGCATTATAACAAATATCCAACAGTATTGAAAGAATATAGTGATGCAAATTGGATCACTGGATCAAATGAAGTAAAATCCACGAGTGGATATGTATTTACTCTTGGTGGAGGAGCAGTCTCTTGAAAATCTTCCAAATAGACATGTATCGCTAGCTCTACAATGATCTCTGAGCTTGTCGCTCTAGATAAGGTCGGTGAATAAGTTGAAAGACTCCGTAATTTCTTAATAGATATTCTCTTTGGCCCAAACCTTTGGCATCAGTATGCATACACTTTGATAGTCAAGATGCAATAGGTAGGACATTGAGCATGATGTATAACGGAAAGTCTCGTCATATAAGACGTATACATAATACCGTTATAAAACTAATCTCTAGTGAAATTATCACAATTGACTATGTAAAGTCAAAGGATAATATGTCGGATCCACTTACAAAAGGTCTAACTAGAGAGAGAGAGTTGAAAGATCATCATGGAGGTAACTCTACCTAGAAGACTGGAGATCCTAAGAGCTAGGTTCAAGGAGAAAACAAAGTTGTGACTGACGATTCATCATTGTCAACCAACTCAATCCATTCTCATGATGAAGACAATGCTTAGGAAAAGGATAAAGCATTGAGATTTGTTAACTAGTTAATAAAGGTTAAAGTTTTTAATGATTTGCTAAGTTTGATAGATTTGACCAAATAATGTATCTACGCGATAACACGTACGTGTTAGAAATCACATATATGAGTGTGAAGTGAAAGTCGTTTCAAAGAGAATCATTGTAAAAAATCAATTCTCCATACACTCATGAAACCATGAGGTGTACATGGCTGAAACGAACACAACCGTAAGAACCATAAACATCAAAGGAATGATTGTGTGAGATATGGTTGTCTAGGTATACACCAAAGCTTGACGGTTCAAAGATATCAAATCTACCGATTGGCAAAGTATATCTGACTTATGTTCACTATGAAAAGTTCAAAAGGAAACATACTTATCCATATGCAATTAATTCTTGCTTGTAAAGTATACACACTTGTATGTTTCTTTGTCTTGGAGTCATTCCCCATTCATGCGGGAGATTGTTGGGTTTTAAAAGATGTGAGTGGAAAATGAAGAGTTGTGACTTTTATGAAGAATTGTGACTTTAATGAAAAGTTGGGACTTTTATGAGGAGTTGTGACTTCTATGAAAAGTTGTGACTTTTATGAAAGGTTGTGTCCTTTCCGAAAGATTGTGACTTTTCCAAAGAGTTTTGACCTTTCCGGTAAGGCAAAACAAGAACATTTTCACATAAATAGAGGGATTTCCTCTCATTTTAATACAACCAATTTTCTGGACTTATTCTTCTACTACTACTAAATCTAGTATTCTAAGTGCACTTTACTGCCGTTGAGTAGTTCGCTGACACCGTGGTTATAGGTATCGATACACCGGTGAGTAAGATCGTATTATCCTGGGAGGATATATTCCATTAACCTCGGGTACTTGATGAGAATAATTTCCTTAAGGGGCCACTGTGCATTCAGTGGGCTCGATTTTCTTCTTTGAGAAAAATATTTTGTATGTTGTTTCTAATTTGTTTCTGATTCTATTTTCTCCACTGATTTTAATTTTCTAGTTTTGAAAATACTCTTTAAACTTTGTTATTTCTTATCAAATTTTTTAATATTTTTGTTCTAAGTATCTTAGGAATATATGATGAACAACAAAAAGGTTGATCTAAATTAATAGTGTAATATTCTAAGGTTTAAAGTTAATGGGTCTAAAAGACGCGTCATAAAATATGAGATCTTATGTGTACATACTTAATTGTAATTTCTAACTTAATGATGGGCTAAAGTGGAAATAAAAACTTATACAGTAAAACCTCACTAAATTAATATAGGGGGGTCATAAAATATTATTATATTATAAAAGTATTATTTAATCGATAAATTAATATTTATTAATTTAAAGAGTGTTTCAACACTGCAAAATTCGTTCAGGGATGAAATCTCAGAGATTTTAAATGAACTCACTTGTGAAAACGTCATTCATGAACTTGATGTCATGATTAATGATCTCGGTTATCACAATAAAATGGATGTTAATAACCTATTGGATAGGTGAAAATGATACATGTTCAGAGGTTCAAAGTTTAGAACAATTAAATTGTAGATACCATTGAAAAAAATAATGTTGATGATAAAGTTGAAGATGGTACAATACCTTTGGAACCAGTTACGCGTAAGAAAACACTTATCACATTTAGAACACTTTACAATTTTATGGTGCATTTCATAAAGATAACACCAAACCTTTTGTATGCAATAAGAAAAGTTAGAGATGAGCTTCAACTAGAGGTAAATTTTAATAAAAAACAGAACACAATAGAATCATATTTCACTAAATTGTCTTTGATATATATGTACTTTTAAAGAATTATTAATTTATAATATTAATGAAACCATATATTTGTGTAGGGGTCTTTTGAAAATATATTATCTTATTATCTTATCGAAATGAGTGAATTTTTCTATTGGCCCAAGTCGAAACCGGAAAAAAATATTACCTTAGAAAGATTATTAATTAATCAAATATTAATTTAGTGAGATTTTACTCTACTATTATAAATATAGGGTTATAGTCCCAAATTGATCACACCTAGAAAATTTTTTTTGCTAATATCCCGTCATTAGAAAGAGAGGGTGGTTCATGTCTTGATTTGGCATAGAAGATCGATAACTGCAAGGCAGAAAACTGTTATTATACTCTTTTACATCTACTTTTACGTTCTTGATGATTTGACATGATAATTATTGAATAAAGACAATGATTTTCGCGTCTTAAAGTTTGATCCCAACAAGGCGAACATCTAGGTCACTATATGATATAATAGGTTTTAAATTTCCTTAATTCTTTTGTCTATATTTTAATTTTTTTTAGTTAAAATTCTAACGGTTCCACTTATTATGAACAAGTTGAATAGTCCTAGAGTGTCATTTCAATTGGGAGGTGTTAGATATATGTCACTTTCAATGGGTGCCAAATGAATAGGAGCAACACGCTTAATATCTTTTGGTTTTCTTATTTGAGCTTTCAGAAAGTCGGTGGACGGTGGGTATTGGTTGGGATGGCAATGGGGCGGTTGTGGAGCAAACTAGTTAAGATCTCAACCCGTCCCGCCCTACACCTGCAAAAGCTTTAACCTGCCCTGCCCCACCCCACGAACACCATAACCTATCCCGCTCCACTCCCGCCCCGCTCCATTGCCATCCGTAGGCATTGGGCAAGTTTCTAACACATTGAAAATAGGAATCTTTCTTTTTCTTTCCACCATCTATTGTTCGGTATTTGTATTGGAGTTCGAATAATTCAAATTTGTGTCGGATAGGAACCCATTTGAGGATAGCGCCAGTGGCGGAGCCAGGAATCTCACGAAGGATGTCCAGAAATTGCCCAACAAAAGGTCTTTTTAAAAAGGTAAAAAATTGTTCCTAGTGAACAAAAGGTAAAAAATTGTTGCTAGTGAGACTTTAACACGCGATCACTAACCCATTCAAGGTGTTTGAAATCCATTAAAAGGGTCTAAAATCGCTGGGCTACAACAACCTATTGTGTCAAAGATGTCCAAAATATTTTATTTAATCACCTCGTGTATCATTCTACTTGTATATACGGTATTTTTTTCAACGAAGGGTATCCTAACTTGCATGTACCTACGACTCTGGATAGCGCTCTGACGCTCTCTATTAAAGATTTTTTTTCATATCCAAGGCTTCAACCCGTGATATCTGATTAAGAGAAGAGCAATGTTATCTATTGCATCACATTTTTTTATGGTAAGCTGTAAATTCTGATTATATATTTAATATATTAATTTATATTTTAAATTATCAAGTTATCATTTACTATAAGTTAACGTAACAGGTGCTTATCCTAATATTTATTTATCTCATAAATAGTCAGTTTTTGTAACTCAAGGTCTTTAAAAATTCAGAATCCCACTTATCTACCCTATTATCCTTTCGAATGTTATCACTTATCAGCCATACGTTATGCTTCATAGATGGATAAGTGCAAATAAAGCCCCAAATTTGACTTGATCTTATTTTAGATAAATAATTAAAACCAATAGTAATTCTTTGTTTCCACTCATTCATTTTTGTTCTATCTTAAAAAGATTAATTCCTTAGTATGTTTAAAAGTAATTTTTAAATTTTTTATCTAAAATAATATATAATCACACAAAAACCTGTCTTATTAATTAGTTGGCTTATTTGCAAATTATGTGGACCCTCGTGTCTTTTTCTATAAAGACGATACCTAATTTTCCAACTTTGGTTGGCGCTATCGATCCTAGTGTGTATTTCAGCAACAGCAAATTGTATATGACTTCCAGCTATCTGCTTTATTGAGCACTAGCCAGTTCATGATTTATAGGACTAGTCGAACACATTTATTATTTTGACCTTTTAGGTTGATCATATTATTGTGGGATGATAAAACAAAATTGGATTCAATCATTGAAATAAACGTAGGGTCCACTCCATCAGGCTAATTCTATTCACTCCCATTCAATGTTTGCATCAAAGTTTTACATCTTTTTAATTACTTATTCAATTTTGATTTTTTACTTATTTTTTAATATTATTATTATTACTGATAAATTAAAAAAAGATAATATTTTTTATCTATTGTACCTTCAATTTATTTGGTGAGTTAATGTTTTTGAAAAAAGTAAAATATTTTTAATGAGTAAATTGATTTTGAATTTCTATCAATTAATAAAGATAAAATGATAAACTCATTATATCAATTATTATTTTCTTAATAGGTGTATTAAATAAAAAATGAACCAATAAATAGGAATAAAGGGAATACTACTATCTTATATTTGTTGCTTTATTGTGATTTATGAAGATGGAATGTAGATAATGTTTTATGATAAGTGTAACTTTAGAGTATAGTTTTTGAGGATCTTTCACTAATGGCTGGTCAATTAAAGCATTCCATGTCCTGTTTTGATTCCTTTGAATCTCTCTCTCTCTCTCTCTCTATATATATATATATATAAAAACTGAATATAGACAATTTGATGTGGCACATCTCTATGATTGTGGCACATCTCTATGGCCAGCATTTCTATTTATCTTTGGGATAAGGGTTTAAAAAATACTCTAACTTTGGTTGAATTTGTTGTTGCAATACTAAATTTTCATGAGGACCTATTACCTCCCTACACTATTTAATACCGTATTTTAAACATATATATTTGCCCACGTGGACATAAAAAATAATGCAAAATTATAAATAGTAATGTGTCCACGTGGGCACATATACACCTTTAAAATACACTATTAAATAGTTTAGGGGGTAAAAAATACACTATTAAATAGTCTAGCGAGGTAATAGGTCCTCATGAAAGTTTAGTATCGCAACAAGAAATTCGACCAAAGTTGGGACATTTTTCAGACCTTTATCCATTTATCTTTTATCTCTTTTTTAAAAAAACTTTTTATTTTTATTTTCTAATTTTTATTTGTAATTTCAAAAAAAAACTGAAAATATTTTAATGCATTACATCATGCTCCTTTAAAACTTTCATCATACTAATACACATTTAAGTAAATGGAAGATGAAAAGATCAAAACCTTTTCATTTTTCATAACTGTTTATAATTATTTAGCCTATAAAATAAAAAGTTTTGAGTATTGTAATCAACAATAGTGGAAACCTTCACTTTCTCTCTTCTTCTTCTTCTAATGATGACGATGAATATATGGATATCAAATTTTGATATTGAGATGTCCAGCGAATTTCTAGCCCTTGTGATTTTTTCAAGAAAAGGGAAAGAGAGAATAGTATCTCATGATCCTTCTAAAGATATTGGTGATGATGAAACTTCTAAAGATATTGGTGATGATAAATATACGGATATCAAATTTCGTCATTAAGATGTCCAGCGGAATTTTAGGCCTTGTGATTTTTTCAAGAAAATGAAAGAAAGGATATCTCATGAACCTTCTAAAGATATTTGTGTAAAGAGAAAGATTATGTAAGAAAAATTTATCTTCAAAGTAGAAGTCTTTTTGAAAGAATGTTGATTTCTTCTATATTGAGAGAAAAAAAATTCATATTGATTGAGAAATTTATAGGAAGAGTGATTAGTATTTCAAAGGTCAATCTATTTAGGAAATTCGTATTAAATTAGGAGGAGAATAAGTATTTTAGTAACTCCTTTCTTCTTTTATATATTCTCTTAATTTCTTTTTATATATCTTTAATTAAAATTCATTTTATTTTTTGTTATTTATCTTTACTTAAAATTTACTAACGACATTATTTCTTCTTTATTCTACTAAATTTTTTCTTCTTTTATTTTGTTTTATTTTTGTGTCTTTAATTAAAGCTTATTTTATTTTTTCTTATTTATTTTTAATTAACGTTTTTATGTATATTTTTTAATTTTTAATGCCTGAAATTCTATTTAGTTTTTGGTGTTTTGTTTTTGCACTTTGTCCAAATTTTCTTAAAAAGATGATCATATTTAATCTCTTTCATCATTAAGGTTATTAATCTCTTTTACTTTATTCCTTTAATCTTATAATTAATGTTACTTATATAATTTCCTAAAATCACTTCTTTTCCTTTTATTTATTTCAAGAAATTAATTATTATAACTTTATAAGAATTGCATATATATTTTTACAGAATATTATTCTTTATTTATTTATTTAGATACTTATATGTGATAGTAAAGCTAAAATAGAAAATATGATGTGATATTTTTAGTCCAATATTGATATTTATTTATTTTTATTAATGTTAAACAATTTTTCTTGCATTTTTATTAAAATAATTGCTCAAAATTAAAATTACTCTTCCCGAAAAAAATATGCCTCGAATTTTATTTTATTTTTTGGAGTTTTTTCTAATTTTAAAAAACTAGAAAATTTATAAAATATAAAAAATGACCACATTTAATTCTTATCATCATCAATGCTATTAATTTCCTTTACTTCCTTCCCTTAATTTCATTATTAATGTTGTTTATATTATTTCATTAAATAACTTATTTTCCTTTCTTTGTTTTTTTTTTTTTTGTTTATTCCGAATCTAATTATTATAACTACATAAGAATTGCAATGGTTTTTTTTAACGAATTTGATTTTGACATTCTTCTTATAAATTTTAGATCATTTCTTAGACCAACATTGATAATTATATGTTTTATAAGAAAAATCTCATATTTATTTATTTTTATTAATTTTTAAATATTTTTTCTTCTTGCATTTTTATTAAAATAATTGCTCAAAATTAAAAATACTCTTCCCAAAAAAATAATTATGCCTCGAATTTTATTTTATTTTTTGGAGTTTGTTCTAATTTTAATAAACTGAAAAATTTATAAAATATAAAAAATGACCACATTTAATTCTTATCATCATCAATGCTATTAATTCCTTTACTTCCTCCTTAATTTCTTTATTAATGTTGTTTATATTATTTCCTTAAATTACTTATTTTCCTTTCTTTGTTATTTTTCTATTATTTTATTTGTTTATTCCGAATCTAATTATTATAACTACATAAGAATTGCAATGTTTTTTTAACTAATTCGATTTTGACATTCTTCTTATAAATTTTAGATCAATATTTCTTAGTCCAACATTGATAATTATATGTTTTATAAGAAAAATCTCATATTTATTTATTTTTATTAATTTTTAAATATTTTTTCTAACATTTTTATTAAAATAATAGCTCAAATTAAGATTACTCTTCTAAAAAAAATTGTGCCTCGATTTTTTATTTTATTTTTTAGCGTTTTTTCTAATTTAAAAAAAACTTAAAATCTTATGAAATATGAAAGATGACCATATTTAGTTCTTATCACCATCAATGCTATTGATTTTTTTTCCTTCCCTCCCTTAATATCATTATTAATGTTGTTTATATTATTTCCTTAAATTACTTATTTTCCTTTCTTTGTTATTTTTATTTTATTTTATTTGTTTATTTAGAATCTAATTATTATAACTACATAAGAATTGCAATGTTTTTTTAACGAATTCGATTTTGACATTCTTCTTATACATTTTAGATCATTTCTTAGTTCAACATTGATAATTATATGTTTTATAAGAAAAATCTCATATTTATTTATTTTTATTAATTTTTAAATATTTTTTCTGACATTTTTATTAAAATAATTGCTCAAATTTAAGATTACTCTTCTCAAAAAAATTGTGCCTCGAATTTTATTTAATTTTTTTAGCGTTTTTTCTAATTTTAAAAAAACTTAAAATCTTATAAAATATGAAAAAGATGACCATACTTAGTTCTTATCACCATCAATGCTATTGATTTCTTTTACTTCCTTCCCTTAATATCATTATTAATGTTGTTTATATTATTTCCTTAAATTACTTATTTTTTCTTTTTTGTACTTTTTTTGTTTTTTTATTTTTTATTTCTAAAAATTAATTATTATAACTATATAAGAATTACAATTTTTTTACAGAATTTGATTTTGCCTTTTTCCTTATAACTCTTAGATCATTCCTTAGTCCAACATAGATATTTATATGTTTTTATCAAAAAACAATTTCTCTTATATGTTTCTTAAATTAATTGCATAAAAAATAAAATTACTCTATCATTTTAAAAATAATAATAAGTGTTTTCATTCATTGCTCAGTTTTTATATGTATGAATAGAAAACAATCATTATGTTTTCCATAGTAAAGCTATAACTATATTGTCACATTTTTTGTTAATACTTTTTTCTTATCGATAGTTTCATTCTACCATCACTAACTTTATTTGTTTCTTAATATTGACTTTGAATAGTATGTAATGGTGATTTTTCATAGGTTACAAAGTTTTTAAAACGAGTTTCAATAATGTGCAATTGATGTGATATCAAATAAGGAAAAAGAAAAAACATAACTAGTAAAGAAGATGCAAAATATCATTTATAAGTTTGGCGAAAAAAAGTCATTTTATAACAACTTTATTTATTTTTATCATATAGAAGTATAGAGTTATCGTGTTCAACTATATATTTTATTTTAACATTAATTTTTTTAAAATTAACTATATGTAAAGGACTTGAAATTTACATTGTATCTTAATTTAGTCTGTTTTGTTCTTGAAAGTTAATTAGAACAAAAAATGAGTTTAATTTGATACTTGTCATGTATAAGAATAATTGCACAATTTAATTAAACTTATCACCTGAAATAAATTAGTTTTAACTAAATTTAAATATATAACATGTCTTCAAATAAATAAATAAATATCCCTAAATATGATCATAGTCCAGTGTTTTTTATGAGGAAAATATAATTCAAAAAGACAATTATCTTTTCTTCTGATCATTTTTTATGTTGTTTTTAACTTATTTGAAGATTCATTTCATTTTTTTTGTATTGTTTGTTAATAGGTAAACAAAAAGTTATTGCTCTAAGCAAAACAAATTCTTTCATCAGTTTCAAATTAATTTATAAAAAAAATATTTTTCAAATTTTGCTAATATACCGCGCGAAGTACGATTAAGTTTACTAGTGTACATATATACCTAAAACTTCATTATTTGAACACAATCACATCATATTTGAGTCCCAAAATCAGGCTACTTTTGGGAGCACAATCCCTTTATTCCACACCCCACAATTTATTTCAACAAGATTATATATCATCAAACTTCATTATTGCGGTTATTTGTTATAATTATATTTCACTGTGAAGATTTGATTTTCTCTAAAATTAATTTTTTATGTTATATTTTATTTTTTATACTCCTTCTGTTTCAAAAAGAATGATCTCCTTTCTTTTTTAGTCTGTTTAAAAAAGAATGACCTTTTTCTTTTTTTTGGTAACATTTTAATTTCAACTTTCCACGTGGCATGTTTAAGGCCACAAGATTAAAGGGCAATTTTGTACATTTGACATAACTTTAATTTAGGACCACAAGATTCAAAAGTCTTCTTTATTTTCTTAAACTCCGTGTCAAGTCAAACTAGATCATTCTTTGTAAAACGGAGGGAGTAATATTTTATATAAAATAGAGAAAAGACATAAAGTGACACTTAAACTTGTCCCAAATTTTCAAGAAGATACCTTAATTATGCGGGCATCCTATTACCCCACTAAACAATCTTGAATTGATATTATTACATTATTTTTTGTCCACCTTACATAGAGAGTGTACACTCTCTCAAAGAGAGTGAACAACCTAAAATAACTAATATAATTTTATTTTTATAGGTATTTTATTATAAAATATATTTTCTTATTATTTTAACTTTTTTTCCTTATTATTTTTCCTCTTTCTTTCTTCTTTCTTCTTCAAAAATTCATTGTCTTCTTCATTGAAAATTCTCACTTTCAATGTCACCATTTTTACCACAACTTCACCTTCCTTTTTTTACTACTATTAGTTTTACTCTCTTTAATTTTAAAACTTTATCTAAATATTTTGTTACATTTCGAGCAATTTGATAAACCCATTAGATTTCAAGATGATTAGGAGGTATTATATAGTTTTTTTATCCGATTTCAATCAAGTTCTTTCAATTTTCGAAAAATTCATTGATTCTTTTAAAATTATCATTTCTAATTTTGAAGTTACATAAAAATGAGTGATTGATGATACCTTCAAAATTTAAAATTTTCTTAGAAAAATAATTAGTTTTGTTATCAATAATTTAATAAAGTCAAGAAAATAGTATGATTTTTTTAAAAAAAATCATTGAAATAAAGAATTTGATTGGAGAAGAAGAAGAAACAAAAGAAAAGAAAAAAAGGGAGAGGGGTTCAACTTGACGTAGGGGTGGGGTGAGGGTGGGAGATGAAAAAAAAGAAAGAAAATGAAGGGAGCTTGAAAGTGAGGGGTGAAAGATGAAATCAAAATTTAAAATAAGTCAAAAATTAAGAGAGAGAGAGAGGAGGGG
>JAJOOO010019942.1:0-11216 GCA_029582685.1 Solanum piurae
TTATGCAATGTTTTTCTTGGTAAAGAAAGTTTTAAATTCCTTATGGTTTTAGTGTCTATGCGATGAATGAATGCTAAGAGGCTTGTATTAGACCTCTTTGAGGTCGAGTACGCCGGTTACGACTAGGGGGTGCTCCCGGGTCGTGACAGTTGCCCAACTCATTACAGAGGTACTCATAATAATCTTTTTGGGAAAAAAATGGGTGTCCCGGGCGCCTGATTCATGGGCTAATACTGTAACATCTGGCAAATTGAAATAACTAGGAAGAAGATTATAATTGGAAATAGTCATTTTTGGAAACAATTAAAATCTGGAAAAAATGTTTAAGTTAAGAAAAGTGAGTTTTTGGTCAACTTCAAATAGCCATAACTCCAAGCTCATGATGAGTTAGGTGTAGCTCCAGATATGGTTGGGAAGCCCTTGGAATGATCTTTCCAACGCCACCAAATTTGCGCGATTTCGAGTTCGTATAAGTAAGTTATCCCCTTTGGAAGTTGGGTTGTTCGAATAAGGAAATGTTCAATCCGAATTTTGAAAGGGTAGCTTGGTCATTTCCTTACCCTTTTATTTGATTTCGGTTTTGGTGATTAATTAGGGGTCTAAGCTGAGTTATATCAGTTTACACTTTTACCAAGAGGAGTTAGGATTTTGAGAGAAGAGAAAAGAAAAGGAGAAAATAGGAGAAAGGAGAAGAACTTTCAAGATCCGTCAAGATCGTCGTGGATTGCTTGTAGATTTCATCAGGGGTGATCCCTACTAAGGTATATGAGATCTTTTTGTGTTGGGTTAGTTCACCCACACACCAACTTGTTTCAATCCATTGGTTTTGAGTTGTTTACATGTTGAAGAAGTGAGGTTCTTGAAGAACAAATTGTAGAATTCTTGTTGGTTGAGTTGTTGATGCTTGGGGGTGAATTGATTCATGTTTTCGGGTTGTTTTTTCGAGTTAGATTGGTTGTATATTGAGGGTACTAATGACCCTAAGTGTTTGGAGGGTTTAGAGATGAAAAACGAAGGAGAAAAGTCGGAGAGTTAAGGGCAAGGGCTTGGGGAGTCGCGCCTGCTAGAGCGCCACAAAAACTTCTCTGAAGTTTGGCCTCTGGCGTGTCGCGCCAGCCAGACCTCTCTGAAGTTTGAGGGCTGGCGTGACGCGCCTCTCAGAGCTCCAGGGACGCCAGTTCTCCCCATTCGTTCCCCACCTTTTCGTACTTGTTCCTAAGCGATGTACCTATGTTTTCTAGTTGTTTCCAACACTTTAAGGTACATCTAAACATCATGAAATCATCCGTAAACATGAGATCAAGAACCTTGAATCCATAATCCAATTCAAGGAAAGTTAAGATCAAAGTCAAAGAAGTTAAGAGTCAAGTCTAGAAGTTAAGAAGCAAGTCAAAGAAGAGTTTCTTGAAGTTTTCAAGAGTCTTTAACAAACGTTTTAACTTCGTTTTAAGGCTCAAGTTTCAAGTTAAGCAAAGAGTAAAGAGTTGAGTTCATTTCTCAAAAAACTATAAGGGGACTAAGTATTCCCAAAGAGTTTATAAATGTTTTCACATTTAAGCAAGAAAGGGAACATCGATTCTAAAAAGGGCTTTTTAAGCTAAGTTTTGAGTAATTATCTCAAATCAAAGAAAGAAGTATGTTTTTAAACATAAAGAACTAAGTAAAATTTTGGGAGTAGTATTGAGCACCGATATGGGGATGCGAGTTCATATTAACTCAAGTCTCCATAAACCATGTAGCCATAATGGGTAGAAAAGAGCCATAGTTTTTAGATGAATCCTTTTCACAATAGACTAGTGGATCCACTTAGTGAAAGTTAGCTTCTTATATCACGACAAGGTATAGGATGGGCCTCGGCAGCGCTAGGTAAAGCGTTGTATCATCACTATAGTTCTTAAGTGATGGTTGTCGGTTAGAAAACTCTCACATCAGTAGTAGCATGGTTCCTTAAGGGGTTCTGCTTAGTGTGAATGGGGGTATGGACTTCATTCATGCATTGCACAAGTAGACTTTGAGAGGGAGCATGGTTTGTCTTTCTATGATATTATGTTTATGAATTGATGACATGTTTTAAACAATTTTCTTCTTCTTTATATTGCACTTGTTTTAAACTGTTTTTATAATGAAATGAGTTCAGTTAAGTATTCATGAGTTGAGAAGAGTCAAGGTAAGTGTTTCTTTTAGAACCCTTTCAAGCTTATATCTGTTTTAGCATTCCAACTCGCATATTCATACATTCAATGTACTGATGCCAGTTAGCCTGTATCGTATTATGATGCAGACGCAGGTAACTAGGATCGGCATCCAGCACATTCGTTGATCCAGTGAGCAGTTCAGAGTCTACTGGTGAGCCTCTTTGCATTCCAGATGACTACTTTACATTGCTTTCAGTTTAAGTATTAGTTCATTAGGATGTCGTGGGCCTGTCCCGACATCCATCTCAGTTTTAGAGGCTTCATAGATAGACAGTCAGTGAGTCATTTGTCTTTACTTTGTTATTGACTTATGTTCAGGGTTGAGTTGTCATTTTGGCTAAGTTAAATGTTTATTATTAAAACAATATGAGTTCAGTTTGAGCAGCTCAGTTTATTCTTTTAAAGTACATTTATAGTGTTTGATCATTATAAATATGCATATAGTCTTCCGCTGAGTTAAGTAAGCCAGGCCAAGGGTTCTCTTGAGGCCAGCAATGGTCTTCGAGTGCCGGCCACGTTCAGGGTGTAGGCTCGAGGAGTGACAAATACACACGAAAAAATCAGAAGATTTGAGGGATTCTTAAGAAAAGGCTTGAAAATGCGGAAAATAGGCGTTAAAAAAATGGTGTCAGCATACGTGAAGGTTTCCTAACTCATTACGGAGGTTCTCATAAAAGGTTTTGAGAGAAAAAAATTGGGTGCTCCGGTCGCCAGATCCATGGCTAATACACACAAAAATCGGGAACTCTAGGGGAATCATAAAAAAATGCTTGTAAATTCATAAATGAGCGTTAAACAAATGGTGTCAGTATACCTGAAGGTTTTCCAACTCATTACGGAGGTCCTCATAAAGATTTTTGAGAATAAAATTTTGGTGCCCCAGGCGCCAGATCCATGTGCTAATACACACGAAAAATCAAAGAATTTGAGGGATTATTAAGAAATGGCTTGTAAATGCGGAAATGTTCGTTAAAAAAATGGTGTCAGTATACGTGAAGGTTCTCGAACTCATTACGGAGGTGCTCATACAATTTTTTGAGAAAATAATTTTTGTAGCTCCGGACGCCATATCTATGGGCTAATACACCAAAAAAATAGGGGAATTTGGGAGATTTAAAAAAAATGCTTGTAAATGCGAAAATGAGCGTTAAAAATGGTGTGAGTATCCGTGAAGGTTCCCCAACTCATTACAGAGGTCCTTATAAAGTTTTTTGAGAAAAAAAATTGGGTGCTCCGAGCGCCAAATTCATGGGCTATTACACACGAAAATTAGCAAATTTGGAGGATTCTTAAAACAGTGCTTGTAAATGCGGAAATAAACGTTAACAGTGGTGTGAGTATATGAAGGTTACCTAACTCATCACGGATGTCCTTAAAAGATTTTAAGAAAAAAAAATTAAGTTCTTCGGGCGCCAATTCCATGGGCTAATACACACGAAAAATTGGGGAATTTTGGGGATTCTTCAGAAAGGGCTTGTAAATGCAGAAATGGACATTAAAAATGGTGTCAATATACATGAAGGTTCCCAAACTCATTACGAGGGTCCTCATAAAGTTTTATGAGAAAACAATTTTGGGTACTCCGGGCGCCAGATCCATGGGCTAATACACACAAAAAATTGGAGAATTTAAGGGATTCTTAAGAAAGGACTTGTAAATGCGGAAATGGGAGTTAAAAATAATCTCAGTATACGTGAAGGTTCCCCAAATCATTACGAGGGTCCTTATACAGTTTTTTGAGGAAAAAAAATTGGGTGCTCCGGGCGCCAAATCAATAAGCTAAAACACACGAAAAATCAGGAAATTTGGGAATTCTTAAAAAAGGCTTGTAAATGCAAAAATGGGCGTTAAAAAATGGTGTGAGTATACGTGAAAGTTCCCCAACTCATTATGGATGTCCTCATAAGGTTTTTAAAGAAAAATATATTGGGTTCTTCGGGCGCTAGATCTATGAGCTAATACACCCGAAAAATTAAGAAATTTGGGGAATTCTTCAGAAAGGGCTTGTAAATGCAGAAATGGGCGTTAAAAATGGTGTCACTATACGTGAAGGTTCCCAACCCATTACGGAGGTCCTCATAAAGTTTTATGATAAATTATTTTTGGGTACTTCGGGCTCTAGATCTATGGGGTAATACACACAAAAAATTGGAGAATTTTGGGGATTCTTAAGAAAGGACTTGTAAATGCGAAAATGAGTGTTAAAAATGGTGTCAATATACATGAAGGTTCCCCAACCCATTACGGAAGTCCACATAAAGTTTTTTGAGAAAATATTTTTGGGTGCTCTATGCGCCCGATCAATGGGCTAATACATACGGAAAATTGGAGAATTTGGGGAATTTTTAAAAAAGGGCTTATAAATTTAGAAATGAACGTTAAAAAAAGGTGTCAGTATAAGTGAAGGTTCACCAACCCAATACGTAGGTCCTCATAAAGTTTTTTGAGAAAACATTTTTGGGTGTTCTAAGCGCCAGATTAATGGGCTAATACATATGAAAAATTGGGGAATTTTATGGATTCTGAAAAAAAGGCTTGTAAATGCGGGAATGGGCGTTAAAAATGGTGTTAGTATACGTGAAGGTTTCCCCAACTCATTACGGAGGTCCTTATAAAGTTTTTTGAGAAAAAAAAATTGGATGCTTCGTGCGCCAGATTCATTGGCTAATACACACAAAAAATCAGAGAATTTGAGGGATTCTTAAGAAAGAGTTTGTAAATGCAAAAATGGGCGTGAAAAAAAATGGTGTGATTATACGTGAAGGTTCTCCAACTCATTACTGAGGTCCTCATAAAGGTTTTGAGTAAAAAAAATTGGTTGCTTCGAACACCAAATCCATGGGCTAATACACCCGAAAAATTTGAGCGATTTTTATAAAATGACTTGTAAATGTAGAAATGGGCGTTAAAAATGATGTGAGTATACGTGAAGGTTCCCCAACTCATTACATAGGTCCTCATAAATTTTTTTGAAAAAAACAATTCGGATGCTCTGGACGCCAGATCCATGGGCTAATACATACGAAAAATTGGGGAAGTTTGGGGATTCTTAAAAAAAATGCGGAAATGGGTGTTAAAAAATGGTGTGAGTATACGGGAAGGTTCCCCAACTTATTATTGATGTCCTCGTAAAGTCTTTTGAGAATTTTTTTTGGGTTCTTCGGGCACCAGATCCATAGGCTAATACACACGAAAATCGTGAAATTTGGGGGATTCTTAAAAATTGACTTGTAAATGCAGAAATGGGTGTTAAAAATGGAGTTTATATACGTGAAGGCTCTCCAACTCATTATGGAGGTCCTCATAAAAAAAAATTGGGTACTCTGGATGCCAAATCAATCGGCTAATACACACAAAAAATTGGAGAATTTAGGGTATTCTTAATAAAGGACTTGTAAATGCGAAAATGGGCGTTAAAATGGTGTCAGTATACGTGAAGTTTCCCCAACTCATTACGGGGATCCTTATACAATCTTTTGAGAGAGAAAAATTTGGGTGCTTCAGGCGCCAGATCAATAAGCTAATACACACAAAAAATCAGGGAATTTGGGGATTCTTAAAAAGGCTTGTTAATGCAGAAATGGGCGCTAAAAAATGGTGTAAGTATATGTGAAAGTTCCCCAACTCATTACGGATGTCCTCATAAAGTTTTTAAAGAAAAATATTTTGGGTTCTTTAGGCTGTAGATCCATAGGCTAATACACATAAAAAATTAGAGAATTTGGGGGATTCTTCAAAAAGGGCTTGTAAATGCAGAAATTGGCGTTGAAAATTGGTGTCAGTATACATGAAGGTTCCCCAACCCATAACGGAGGTCCTCATAAAGTTTTATGAGGAAAAAAAAAATTGGGTACTTCGGGCGCCAGATCCATCGGCTAATACACACGAAAAATTGGAGAATTTTGGGGATCCTTAAGAAAGGGCATGTAAATGCGAAAATGGGCGTTAAAAGTGGTGTCAGTATACGTGAAGGTTCCCTAACCCATTATGAAAGTCTTCATAAAAAATTTTGACTAAAATTGTTTAGGTGCTTAGGCGCCAGATCAATGGGCTAATACATACGAAAAATTGGAGAATTTGGAGTTTTTTTAAAAAGGCTTGTAAATGCAGAAATGGGCATTAAAAAATGGTGTCAGTATACGTGAAGGTTCCTCAATACATTACGGAGGTCCTCATAAAGTTTTTTGAGAAATTTTTTTTGGGTGATCTAGGCGCCAGATCAATGGGCTAATACATACGAAAAATTGAGAAATTTTGGTGATTCTGAAAAAAGGGCATGTAAACGCGGAAATGAGCGTGAAAAAAATGGTTTGAGTATACGTGAAAGTTCTCCAACTCATTACGGAGGTCCTCATAAAGTTTTTTGAGAAAAAAAAATTGGGTGCTCTGGATGCCAGATCCATGGGTTAATACACCAGAAAATCAGAGAATTTGGGCGATTCTTAAAAAATGACTTGTATATGCAGAAATGGGCGTTAAAAAATGGTATGAGTATACGTGAAGGTTCCTCAACTCATTACAGAGATCCTCATAAAGTTTTTGAGAAAAAAAAATTGGGTGCTCTAGACGCCAGATCTATGTAGCATACACAATAAAACTCTGGGGATTTTGGGGATTCTTAAAAAATAACTTGTAAATGCGGAAATGTGAGTTAAAAATGGTGTGAATATACGTGAAGGTCCCAACTTATTACTGATGTCCTCATAAAGTTTTTTGAGCATTTTTTTTAGTTCTTCGGACGCCAGTTCTATGGGCTAATACACACGAAAAATCGGGGAATTTTGGGAATTCTGAAAAAACAAATTTACCATTTTTCGTGTGTTATGTCCATGGATTTTTGGTGATACGTGATCCCGACTTTTTTTTGGCTGAAATTTTTTATGGACGTCTGTTACGATCTTATTAATGACGTGAGTTGGTCCCGAAGGGTAAACGGATGCATTTTCAAGTTCAAACAAGCCATAATGCGGGAAAAATCAAATTTTATGTTTTTGCATGTGTAGTCCATGAACTTTTGGTGATACGTGACCCCGACTTATTTTTGGCCAAAAAAATTCATGGACTTTCATTACGACCTTATTAATGGCGTGAGTTGGTCTCGAGGGGAAAATGGACGCATTTTCAAATTCAAACGAGCCCCAAAGAGGGAAAAATAAAATTTATCATTTTTCGTGTGCTATAGTCTATGTATTTTTTGTGATACGTGATCCCGACTTATTTTCTACTGAAATTTTTCATAGACGTCCGTTACGACCTTAATAATGGCGTGAATTGGTCCTGATAGGCAAACAGACGCGTTTTCAAGTTCAAACAAGCCCTAATGAAGGAAAAACTAAATTTATCATTTTTCGTGTGTTATATTCCATGGATTCTTAGTGATGCGTGATAAAAGTGTTTAGTCAAATACTTTTGAGTATCAAATTTTTAATAAAGCTCAGTAACGAATGACAAAAATTGCTATGCGCCTTTTTAACATATATTTATACGCTCTTTGTTTAAAATATATTCCGTCAACCAAATTAAGGAAAATTAACACGTATTAATAATACATACAATAAAACATCAAAATTATGAATTCGGATTTCATGATCTAGAAACGTCAAAATAAATAGTGTTAATCATGTTGAATATGTTGAGTTTTGGTCACTAAGGCCTTTCCGAAGAATACTTTAAATTTCAGGTCAAACGAAATTCGTCAATCAAATTCAAAAAAACTAATATATACATATAAACATGTAAACAACCAAATTCATGAATTTGTGTTTCATAACCGCAAAGGCCGAAATAAACGACCATTAGTCATAATATTGCATATAAACAAGTATGATTACTTCATTTAATTTGGTCTACGACCTAGAATATTTAAAAAGTTAATTATTGGACTATAATCAAATAACTTGTTGTCATGAAAGCTACTTTTGTCTCACTTTAAAATCAAATTAAATTATCGAATATGAAACAGTACGGCACCGTATTTGCCGTACCTTAGTTGACTTCAATCTTAAAATATGTTTTTATCAATTAAACGTCTTTTGACTTCTCTTATTCGTGCTTAAATGACGTCAAATTTTTCGGTGTGTGGTATTCTTTTTTGGATTGACTAATTTAAATTTTTATCGAGAAGTTTCATTTTTTAAAATAAATTGCTTTCAATAAAAAATCAATTCCATTTTTTCAGGATCACTCATATCTAAGATTATTAAAGGTTGAGTGGATTTATCACCCCATCACGACGTTACGTTTGATAATGACATCAAAAGTTCGTGTTTGTTACTTTGTTTATCGTCAAATCCTCTAAAGCCTATACTCTATTTGTCTAAATAACATTTACAACTCCGTTATTACGCAATTATAGTACATTAATTATATCATACTTTCATTCATAAATTAAATAAACTTCTATAACAGGTCTAACTCGACAAGAATTAAAAAATAAATTATAGTATGTTTTTCTGATATTCTTTTCTTTGTACTCATCAATCGCGCAAAAGAAAGACATTTTTATATATTAAGGAATAATTCAACTTTGGATGCTTTTTTTTTTAACTGCTAATGAGTCTCCCCTCTACTACATGTGTCTATCTCCTGTCAAGTATGCTCCGCAGATATAGACTACGTACAGGGTAGTACTCTTGGAAAGATAGAATATTACCGCGTGAACATAACATTACATGTTGTTATGAATGTAACTCCCGAAGGATCGACCACTATTCTAAATATAGTAAGGCGGAGTTGTTCAGTGGAGCACTGGAGCGCGGAGGTTGTTCCCATCATTAAAGTCAGGAGGTGGGACTGAGCTTCCGAATGAGAAAGAAGAAAGATTTTTATATTCACAAAAAAAAATTATGACTTATTTTAGATTACCACTCTGATATGTATTCATAAATATCTTCACATAAATTAGTACAGACGAATTTCGATTCCCATGATCTTAGCCCCTTTTTTTTCTTTTCAAACCAATGATCTTAATTAGAGGTTGCTCTATCTCTATCTTGTCTACTTTGTAATTGTCAAAAGTTAAATATTCATTATTAAACTTACTATCTCTATCTTGTCTACTTTGTAATTGTCAAAAGTTAAATATTCATTATTAAACTTACTATCTCTATCTTGTCTACTTTGTAATTCACTATAAAGCATATATAATTATATGGAATTAGTTTCTCCTTCTATATATATATTCCCTACTTACTATCATCTAGCAAACATATATATCTTAGCTTCTCCTTTCTTTATACAAACTTATAGTTGTATTTATTTCACCAAAAAAAAAAACTTTAATTAGCTACGAGCTTCGCTGTTGAATCACTAGTAGATAAAAGATCCTTTTAACGAAAGATTTTGTTGTTTAGCTACAAAAAGAATTCGTCAACGTTAATTCCTGCTTTTTTTTGTTAGTACATGATGATAGGGTTAGAGAGCTTAATGATAAGGTTGAAGATGAAATTGAAAGGATCATCCACAAAAATCAAGAAAGAACCTTATGATAAGATTGAGAAAAGTGAAAGTATGAGAGTGGAGATAAGGAGTAAGAAGGCTCAAAAACTCAATGAAAAAACTCTCAAAATTGCACTCCCCAAAAACTAGAAGCTATACTTTCTAATATTGTATATATATAACTCTATATCTCTCGAAAACAACATCTCTACCTCATACAAAATAAGCTTAAGATCTGCGTAGACTCAAATATACTCTCCTCAGACTCTACTTGTAAATTGCATTGAATATGTCATTGTTGTTATTGTAACGCTTGGGTACATAGTTATGTAGGAATTATAATGCAAGAATTGTTTAATTGTTGAATAATAAAGTGGGGATCGATCGCTATGTAGCGAATAATAATTAGTTTAAATATTATTTTGAGGGGTTGCTTAATTAACAGGCTCCTTTTGTCTTTAGTTACTCTTATCTATGTTTAGAAAATATATATATTTTTATTCTACGTTCCATATATTTTACATAAATATAAATTTGTAAAATTGATTAATGAAACACAAACTACACGCTTCTCTCAAAAATACTTATTTTTTCGAAAAATATTCTCAAAATCTTGTTGGAAAACTCATCAAAGGCCAGCCTACTGTGGATATGAACTTATGAAACATTTTTTTAGTACAAGTCAATCAGAATCCGTCAACCAAATGAGTCATATATTAAAAGGGAAATGTTATTGCTCATCAATTATATTTACAACACACACAAAAAAAAATTACATCATTACATGAAAAAAAAAACACAAAAACAAACAATAATGTATATGGATTCATGGTTGTATTTATGAATTAAAACAACCAATCACACTCCACTAATTAAACATTATAAAATACATTTATTTATTATTTAGCCACTATTGTCTAATAATTCAAACATGTTCTGGACTACTAGAGTGAGTTGAAGTGGCTATAGATGTAACAATTTGTTTTTTCCCACGTTCAGAACGGCTATTTTCTGCAAACTTAACACTTGCAAGATGTAGCCCTTTTTGTTTTTCATTTTCTGTCCATTCTGATTCATAATAATTTTCTTCATTATATTTTCCATCGTTCGATGCGGGAAAAAACATACTTCCCCATTGCGGAAAATGTATAAATGCCACGGGTACGGTACACGCTATCGCCATTAATCCCATCCACGTTAGCCCCATACCAGTAGAAAATCGCGTAGTTGAAAAAAATAATAATTGCGTTAATCCGCCCCCAAAATTGCCTCCAGCACCCGTGAGCCCAGAAAGTAGGCCCAATGATCTCCGCGATACGAAAGGAATAATCCCATATGTTGCACCACACGCGGCTTGGGCCCCGATTGAAAAGAGGATCATTGAAACTATGGCGATGGGTAGTGATTCAGCCCGGCCCAACCAAATACAAAAGGCTCCACCTGTTGTTTGGACTATCCATAAGACCCATAACCTTCCTCTCATCCCGAATTTTCGGGCTGCTAAATCCGATGCATAGCCCCCGAAAGGACGTGCCACAAAATTCGCCATCCCAAATGTTGCAGCTATCATTCCCGCGGTGTGTA
>JAJOOO010019943.1:0-17113 GCA_029582685.1 Solanum piurae
AACACCATTCTTCTTCATCTTTTTACACCAAGTGTAGGTGGTGGTGGCTAAAGGACTTTCCTAGAAGTGATGAGCTTGGCTTACTATTCCCAAGTTCGAGTGTGTCCTTAAAGATTCAAGGACCTTTATGTTTAAGAGTTTCTTTAAGTTCATTGTACTAGATAGTAGTTCCTTTTGTATTGTAAGGGATGTGTCCCTCTTGTGTTGTAGTCGTGTTTTAAGATGGCTACCTTGAGACGTAGTATCCCGATTGTGTATTAAAGGTTTTATGAAGTGACTTTCTAAGTCTTGTGTTATATTATGAAAAGTTTTAAATTTTCCGCTATTTTTCTATGATAATGCAATGACGAATGCTAAGGGCTTGTATAAGACCTCCGAGAGGTCGAATACGCCGGTAACGACTAGGGGGTGCTCTCGGGTCGTTACAACAATGTTTAAGTATTCTGTTGGCTTTTTTCATGCACCCAATTGTTGTTTGGTTAAGTAATTTATGTTGGCTTTTTATCTGATTTTTATTTTATTGAGGAACCTGTACTTCTAGCTGATTATTGCTTTATTTGGCTATTTGTTTTTTATATACTTATTTGTTTCCTTTTATTATCAGGCAGTAGACATTAGAGGCAGAACAGTGAACTTTGCAGTTTGAAGTCACTTTGGTTTCATCGCAGTCTCGAGTTCGTCGCTCCGAGAGAGGTACAACTCTTTACCTTTAAGTAATTTAAGTAATGAGAAGCTGTCCAGTTTTGGAGTTGAACCTGCAGAATGTTTTTATTGTAATTCCCTGAACTTGACACTATTGAACACATTTTCAACTCTGGAAGTTTTGCCAAAATGGGGGTTCTTTGATGTTTCCCTAGGTATCCAAAATGATTATATTCCTCTTAAATACATGGTGATGAGATGGTGGAACACTGTGCACAGAAATGAGCCTGTTTGGTTGTTTCACAATGCTTTAGTTGATATGATTTGGTTAAGTAATTTATGTTTGGTATAGCTGGTTAGAAGGTAAAGTATTTATATATAAAATTGTGGCTCTAGGTAAAGTATTCTGAATGGTTGTATATGTTATAGGATTAGTTTAGTGTGGCTCCGGGGATATTGTGTATGTACAACTTATAGACTCAGTTTACAGTATATATAGTGCTGGAAATTCTGGAAACTCAGCTGCTGTAATTTGGTATAATACAGTGCTGGAAATATGGAAAGAGTTGAGCTTTTCTATAACTTCTATAGAGTTGGAAATTCTGGAAAGAGTTGGTATGTGAGTTCTGCAGATGCAGAGGACATAGGAAGGACAATGTTTCAAATTAATAAGCTATCCATCTATCAACCTTATATCAAAATTATATTGTTGCTACTTCTTTCACTTAAAGAACCTTATTATTTTGTAGGTTTACTTACCATAGGGAAAGAAATCAAAGAGATTAAAACAAAGCGAGAAGAATGAATCAATCAGCAATACTAAAGAAAAAGGGTTCGAATCCAAACAAAGCTCAAAGTCCATTGAAGAATCTGGATGTTGATATGCAATACCGATCAAGTGCTGAATTGGCCAACAAATTCAAGATTAAGAGAGAACAACTTGCAAATGAACGCAATGATAGAGCTAAGAAAGAGCAGGCACCAATACCACATAAAAGAAAGAATTCTGAGGATTTCATTCCACAACAAGGAAAGAGTAAATTGCTTGGGCACAAATCAGTAATTCAATCGTCTTCAAGGGAAGAGCTTAGAACCTCACATATGATTGAAGGGAAAGGACAAACTAAACAGAGGTTATTTCAATCTGAAGAGTCCATTCAAGAGAAAGGAATTAAACTTCATATGAATAACTCTAGGTTCCAAATGTCATTCAAGGAAGGTGTTGCTACTTCAGTACATGTGACTGGAACAACACTAGGTAATGGAGAGGTACAACATGATATTGAGGATCTACTGAACTTCAAACAAGTGAAGAGGGAGTCGGTCCAACCAGCCACCAGTATTGATCTATTTTTGGATAAGCAACAGATACATAATGAACATGATATTCATGATCCTATTATTAATGAACACAACAAAGGATTGGATGATCATGTGGATCTAGAAGAACTCGGTGGAGATGAATGTGATGTTGAAGAGTAAATTGACATTGATTGTAGTACAAAAGGTATGTCTTAAACCTTGTAAGATTTATTACTCGTTATTAAAGAAATATCTTATTTCCTGTCTATTACATTAATCTAGAAATATCGAAGTAAAAAAAAGTTTGAGGAAAAACAACATGTAAGGGTATTCACGCAAGAAATTTGGAAGAAAGAAAGGAGGTGACATTTGATAAAGGACAAGCAGTGGGACCAACTAATAATATAGTGTCACAATTAAGCAACTTTATAGGAACAATTGCAAGGAATCCTAGATTTATTAGTTTGATGTACACTAGTTGGCATGCGGTGCCAAAGGATACTAAAAAGCGCATGTGGGAATATATCAATGTAAGAACAATCACTCTTGAGATTGCATATTTTATTATTTGTTTTTACTTACTGAAGCTAAATATATTTTATTTTGCATAGTCCAAATTTCTAATTCCAGTAGAAGGAAAGAAGTGGGTGATGACTTGTCTTCGTGATGCTTGGAGGCGACACAAGCAAAAAATTAAAAGAGATTTTTTTTTATAAAAACAGTACCCTTGAGGATATGCTAGCAAAACGTTCTGATGGCATTCCAGATAATCAATTCCGCCAATTGATCGAGTATTGGAAACACCCAATTGTTCAAGTAAGGCTAAAATAGTGCATTTCTACTCATCGACATATTTTGCATCATATCTATTCTTTTTTTATTTATCAATTCAATTATCTCTTTTTATTTAATAATAGGCCATATGCGAGATGAATCCTCAAAACAGGAAAAAACAAAAGTGGAGGCATCGAATGGGACCTATTAATTTTGCAAAAGTACGCGTGGCATTGGTAATACTTAGTTGACATTTCTTCAAAAATCTGAATTTCATTTTTTTGTACTTTATTAGAACATACTGATGTTTTTTAATTTTTTTTTGATATAATCTGTAGCGTGCAGCCAAAGACAACAACGAAGAACCATCAAAGCCTGAAATGTTTATTGCAACTCGTACCAAGACAGGAAAGGAAATCCAAGTTGATACCCAAGTTGCAATAGTAAGTTTTTTAAAGAGGATTAGTAGTGAATTTGATTCAGACTTCAAATTTATATATTGTGGGGAGTTTGACTACATTGAATTTTATCACGTATGCCTTCTTCTTCTTCTTGTGCAACTGCGAGGAGATATCAATTCTTTGTCAATGTCGCTGAATTGTTTGCAAGGAAAAATTGTTAGATTTTTTTAGTTCTTGATCGCTATCATAGGACTGAAAATGAAATACTACTTACAATTCACTATGGATACCAATTTTATTCAACAGGCTGAACTTCAGAATCGCCAAAATACTGGGGAAACAGCTAATGATGCATTTAGGGCAGTGTTTGGGAAGGAGCAGCCTGGTCGACTTAGGTGCTATGGTAGATCAGTGACAACAAGTTCTTTGAAGAAAGATGAGGAAATTAACAATAAAAAACAAAAGCATGCCAATGAAATCACTTCTCTAAAGGAAGAATTGAGAGAAGAAATGCGACATTTATTCACTCAATTGCTGCAAAACAACCCTGGATTGAATTTTTAAGCTATACCAGGATGTGTTGGATCTAACCTTGCTTCACCTATTGATGCAAGTAGCGCACAAGTTGTAAGAGGCACAAATCTTCCACATTCTTCAGGATCAGCTTATGATTCGGTTCGTCAAAAGGTATTTTGTATTTCACATTCTCTGTTAATAGTCTGTATATTGTTTTTCTTCTAGTTGAGTTGGTGTTCTTGGTAAAGAAATTCTGAACTTATTTTACTATCTTGAATGTTTGAAAGTTCAGTCTGTACTTTGTTTTTGTTACTCATTGTCTCCTTTCAGCTTCTACACCTAATTTTTTTTATATATATTTAGTTGTATATGTGTTGTATTATGTTGAAGGAGGACTCTAGTGATTTTGGGTTGTAGTTGTGTACTTTTTCCCCCTGTTGTTTTACTGCTTTGAACTGTGATGGTTGTTGTGAGAGATGGTTTTAGTTTTCATTGCTTAAATTGATTCTCATAGTTAAAGTTGTCCCTTTTAGATTTCTTGGAAGGTTAGAGACTTTGTTGTATTTTTGTGAGTGAGTTTGTTGTCAATTGTGCTAGTTAAGCTCTGTTCTGATGTGGTTTGAGTTGTCATCCTGTTGTTGTTGGTTCTTGTTTCTAGGAATCTATCTTTCTTGTACTTAGAATGTTGTATCTCAGCCTCTTTTTTTTGTCTTCTTTTAATTGCTTCTCTCTTTTTCTTGCTTGGTTTACCTTTTGATTTGTTGTTGGAAGGAGTCTGATCATTATCTTTCCCATTCTGCTGACTGTTCTCACCTGTAGGGCCTGGATGATCCTCTTCTTTGTTTTACTGGTAGGAGTAATAAGATCTTGCCTCCCTAAAATATTATCATTGTTGTCCTGAATTTTCTGCACTGGATTGATATTTAATCAGTGTCAAGCTGTAAAATGGAGACGAACAGTAAAAGGGAAAGAGAGAGGAAGTATAGTGATCTTACTCATGCTCGATGACAATGTCCGCGAAAAATTCAATAGGATTGAGTAGTTATCAGTGAATAAAACAGAACAAGAAAGTTAAAATGGTTGAAGGTTTTTAACAACCTCGAAATAAATCAAAGAAATAGGAATATTGTGTTACCTCCAAATACTCAGAGGCTCCTACAGGTTCCCATGCTGCTAAACAGCCATTTTTACTCTACTATTTTATTTAAAATGGATATTATTATAACTTTAAGATATAGGTTTCTCTTGAATTTTTTGCAAAAGCAGAAAACAACTTCAGATTAAATGATTTATGACCCTGACTTGTAGCATTAACCTGAGACCTCTCTGAAACTTGTTGTTTATTCTGAATGTGATGCTGAGGGGGGTAGCAGGGGCTCTATGGTCTAAACTATGATCAATGTGAGTGTTCTCATGCCCAATATGATGTCAGTGGTTGACTTATTATTAATTTGTGTCTCCATTGTATCCTTATTTTTTGAATCCTGATTTTCAGCTCCTTCTTGATTGTTTGGTTGATCCTGCATAGAAAGATCAATGAAATTATTAGAAGTAGGGAGTGCAGAATTAGTAGTCATACTTGTGTGATGAGTATGTTGCTGCTGGAATGTTTCCTTAGGAGATTTTGGTCTGTCCATGCTATGTTGAACTGGCCTGTAAGCTTTCCTCTTCTGAGTATGCCATTCTTCATCAGCTGGCTTGTTGTTATTTCCTTGTTTTTGGTGTTGCTGGTATTGTGAACTGGTGTTTCCATCCTCTCTATTTGTGTATTGTATTTGCAGGTTTCTGGAATCTTGTTTGCCTTGTTCCTCTTTGTTTTTGTTCTTCCTATCAGCCTCTAACTCTTTTCTTTTTTTTAAATTCCTCATCTCTTTGCTTAATATCAAAGTGTGAATGTGAGAGCTAGTCTCTTGAGCTCTTTCTTGATTAATGATATGGGCAGCTCCTAGTTCCTGCCCAATACATATATGTAACAAGTGTCCTTTGTGTTTACAATACATGCAATAATCCAGAATTCACATGCTGATAAATGTTCTATATGATTTGCATATATATATTGATTTGGATTGGTTGGCTTACAGTGAATACTCTCCAATTATGCACTTCCACATTTATTTCACTAACTTGTAATTTTATTTTGAATGTGCAGGAAAATGCCGGTAATTGAATTTGAATTGCATGTGGCCAAAAGTAAACTCGATCTATTGTAGTGAACGATGAAGAGTTTTTGTACTATTGTCATATATGTTTGAATGCATTTGGTTTTGGAATTTATTGATAGTAGAGATCTTTAAGCAATCACTTTCTAATTATTGGTTGTACAAGACATGTTTCTCAAAGTTTATTTGAAATATATAGCTTCGATTTAATTATTAGCTAATTTTGTGCTTTAGGTCACTTGTATATTTAATTATGTGATTATATATTGAATATATGCAAGTAAAAATTATTATTCTTAAAAATAAAAAAATTGTGGCTACAAAATTCTACACAACATTGCCACACTTCAAAAGTATTGTTGTAGGACGTCCAATGTTATCTTGTACATAAGAAAAGTTACACTTTATAAGTGTTTCTCTAGATGAGATATAAAGTTACACTTTATAAGTGTTGCTCTAGATGAGATATAAAGTTACACTTTATAAGTGTTGCTCTAGATGAGATATAAAAGGCATCACTTTTTAAGTGTGACCAATAACAAAGCAAAGGCAACGCTTTTAAGTGTAGTATAATAAAAAATAGGTGTCGCTAATTCATCACAACAAAGCGTGCCCTTATACCTCTTTGGCTACGCTTTATAAGTGTAGCCAAAGATGGTTACATTTAAAAAGTGTTGCCTAATGTCAAAGGTTACGCTTCTTTAGGCCACCCCCTAAAAAGTGTTGCTTAAAGTCCAAAAGTGTAGCCTTTTATCAAAGACCACACTTTTTGCTAGTTTAGGCTACACTTTACTGGGGTGGCCGTAGGCCTAAAATGGTGTAGTGGCTTTTTATCAAAGTTCAAGCTTATGTTTATACTTTAGAATTCCTCTTACATGCTCGTACATTCCACGTACTGAGCCATTTGGCCTGCATCTTCTCATGATGCAGACACAGGTATTCAGGGTCATCAACAGGAGCTTCATTGATACATTCGGAAGTTCGAGTTAGCTATGGTGAGCCTCCTTGTTTCCGGAGGATTTCATTTACTTTTCAGTTTAGTCAAGATGTCGTGGGTCTTGTCCCGACTTCCATCTTTAACAATTAGAGGCTTCATAGATAGTTGGTATAGTTGAGAAGCATGTATCATTTATTAAGTTAAATATTTAAAGAATTAAGTTGCCTATTTTATGGCGAGTTGAATATTATTTTTATATTCAGAGTTTTTCATTTGAGTTAAAGTTTTGTATTTCAGTTTCATGAATTTTTATTCAGTTTTTAAGCTTTTGTATGCTTGAGTTAGTCTTTCGCTTGTAGTCAGCCAGGATGAGTGTTCGCTTGGGGACCAACAATGGTTCTCGAGTGCCGTCCACGTCCAGGGTGTAGGTTCGGATCGTGACAACTAGTCTTGAATATATATATATATATATATATATATATATATATATAAAAGGTAAGATAAATTGACCGAATGAAATAACTTATGTTAATATAGTTTGTGTTGGTCTAGTTCCAATAATTTGTTCGATCTATCCCGAACAAGTTTGATGAATGCTTAACGCTGATAAGAGTTGTGCAGTGTTTATAGCCCATTGACTAACTTGTTTCATTCTAGTGTGTCATGCTTAAGTATCTACAGGAAAAGGTGCTTTAATGCACAAAGACAAGAGGTTTGTCATCATCAAAAAGGGGGAATTTGTTAGGATTTATGTAGTTTTGATGATTGACAAAGAAAGATGAAACACGTCAGTTAACATGGTCCAAATGTACACTGTCACGAGCAGTTGAATTCGAGAAAGCTTTCAAAATAAATAAAGACAAGAGTGAAGAAATAAATAAATGGAAAATGATAATTTCGTACAAAACGCAAGGAATCAAGCTAGTGATGAATTGAAGAAAAAGAATCAGTGAGTTTGATTTGAAGAAGGAGTCTAAAGAGGTAAAAAGTTTTACTTGAAGAATGAGTCTTACTTGAAGTAGAACTCTTCAAGTTATTGCTGAATTGAAGACCTGTAGTTCGACTACAATACAAAAGAATCAATGAATGTAATTTGAAGAAGGAGTCTAAAGAAGTAAGGAGTTTGAATTGAAGAAGGAGTCTTACTTGAAGTACAACTCTAAGTCAAAAGAGTTCAAGTCAATGAGGAGTTTGAAGTGAACAATATAACTCTATGAAGAATTGTGCTTAAATAGAGGTGAAGTCGTCCAGAATACTTTGTGCACTTACATAGCAAAAAGGAGCAATTGAAAAATTGACTTCGCAAGTGCTACCAGCGAACTGAAGAAACACATAGAAGGAACACATCGAAGAACCTGGTCCTTTACAAAGTTTATGTGTTGGAGTTTTTTTTTTTGATTAAGTCTTGATGTAATCATAGTTCAGTGAGTTATAAACTGAATTAGGTATGCTGTCGTTAGGTTGTGATAACTCGAAGAGTTGAGAACACATACTTTGGGAGGTTTTTGTTGAAGTTTGGGAATTATAGTTCGTAATTCCTTAGGTTACATAGGCTTATAAATCTGTTTTTTGTGGGGGCTCAGTGATTTAGTGAAGTTGAAATTAAATCATGTAGGGGTACATGTCGTGTTTTTTTACACCTTTTGAGCGTAGTGTTTTCCACGTAAGAATATTGTGTTTTTACTTACTCTCCTTAATTACTGCTTTGCTGGAACACGTTAGGTAGCCCGTTCACACTTAGGAAAAAAGTTAAAATCACTAAATTACTAGGTCGTGCAGACAAACATAATGCTAGAGATAAATACAATAATTTAGTATAGGAAATTCAACGTATGGTGATTTTGTTATTTTTATAAGGAGTGACTTCTCAAGAGTTGATTGGGCTAAGATGTCAATTGTTAATGTCAATTGTTGACTTTTCCTCCTGGCACCTACAAGCCTTGGTACGATGTTATTCTTATAATGGAGATTGGAGTCGATCGATATTTTAGTGGTGAATATTCAGTTACCACCCTAATTACGTCTGTATACATGCTTCAAAATATGAAAAGAACGTAAATACGCTATTTTTCTTTCGACATTAAAAGCATTAATACATGGATTCTTCTTAGAGAATAAAGTAATTAACATTAGAGGAATTTTGACAACTTGGTTGGAAGAAAGTGGGGGATAAGAACTAGAATGATTTTTGGTGTTTGCACCTTTTTTCTTCTTTAGAAAAGTATGCCTTAGATAAGATTTATTTACAACTTGCTAGGCACACAAATGCTTCTGTGCCATTGTATGTTGATCTCATCTCTTATCTCCTTTTTTGGAGTTCTCACGTGGACCTCTTAAAATAATTATTCTTTTCTTGACAACATACCTCAAGATTGTATCTATCTTGTCTGAAGTATTAATTTCCCTTTCTACTTAGAATATATATATATATATATAAACTCCTTCCGTCTATTTTTAATTGTCATGTTGTGTTTTTCGGAAGTCAGTATGACTAATTCTCAAAGTTAAATTAGATCAAATTGATTCGATATTTTAGACAAAAAAAAATTAGATATTAAAAAATTATACAAAAAGTACTATAAATTACAATTTTTTGCATATCTAAATAATGAAAAAATACATCGTAAAACGTTAGTCAAAGTTCTTATAGTTTAACTATAAAAAAAATCACGATAATTAAAACTACACCGTTCTTATTGGAAACTTTACTCAAATGATCACTTCGTAAAATATGAAGCATGCATATTTTAGGATAAGTGTTATATTTAGTTTGACTAAACTAATTACTCACTCTACCCTAAAATCAAGGTACAATGACGCTATCCCTAAGGCCTAAATAGAATTTTATTTTTGGAAAAGAAAATATATAAACAAAAAGGCAACATATATATTAAGATGCACTTTCGAATCCTTTGCTCTATTAGGTGCTACGCGTAACATGAATTACGTACGCCAATGGAGTTTTACTCGGTGCATGTGAATTTTAAAGACAAATTAAAGTAAGTAGGTATTTGGCAATAAATTTCAAATATTTTGTACTTCGAATTGAATATGAAGTTTTTGTTATACTTTTAACAAAGGAGAGAAAAGATCATAGCAATTTATTTATATGTTGTGATGGTGGAGTTGGAAAATCGATACAATTCATTTTGAAATAAAGTAAAAAAGTATTTTATGAAAATAAGTGAATAATTCTCATGGCCAAAAGGGATACCTTGTACTTCCCTCCTGGATGATTAATTGGTTAACCACAACCCAAGTAAATAATGGTTAGTTAAAGTGATGAAAATGAAAGAGATATTGAAGAAATTCTCTAAGTAATATAAATGGTACGTACGATACTTAGCGTGTGAGAATATTAACGATTGTGAGTGAAGCTTGCAATTCAAGCGCAAATTAAAAGAAGAATTTCCCTTTCCATCCCCATATCATGTCTTACTCCTTTACTTGATTCCATATTCTCTTTTTTAACCTGTCGTAATTCCAAATCAAACCGACCTGACTAATCCATATTCAGACCACATGAGCCAGACAATTTATTTGAAAAAGTTGAAATCTAAGACTTCTGATATTTAAGTGTTCGAGAGATTCCATTGCGTTCTTACGTAGAGTAAAGGTGGCATTTAACTTTAAAAAGTTAACCTTGCCAACCCAACTTTAGCTTTCAAGCTATACTCTATAAATACATATGTGTGTATGTGGTTGTAGGCAAATAATAAAACTCAAATATTTATAATTCAACATGGAGTATTCAAACTCACACTATGAAGGAAATCATATCTCTGAGGAATTAGAAAAAGGGACCGTGGTACGTTTAGTTAATTTGATCTTCATTTTTTTTTATTTCAAACTTAGTCTAGTCAAATTAATGTAATGTTCTGACATATTTAATTGTCATTTTTGCAGTTCAAAATTTATCCTGCAGCCTTTAATATCGTTTGGGGAAAGGATGAACGATATTGGAAATTACCCCAAGAGTTAGTATATATTTATTTATATTTTTTTAAATACATGCCACACTTTCTACATATTGTTATAATCAGAGTGAATTCTTATGGAGATTGAGTAATTATAATTTTGGCACTGAATATTTGTTTTGTGTTATACTTGTAAATAGGTTAAGACTAATTTGTTTTGTTACCTATATGAATTATTGAATCTTCTTGTGAAAATTGTAGTTTCACTATACCAAAAATGATCTTTAGAGGCAACTATTAACGGCAATAGCTTAATTGTAGAGGCAATTAACACTCTTTGCAAATATCTCTAAAGTCGGTAGCAATTTGGATCCAATGACAATTAATAAATGTCGATAAATGATTTAACACTCTTTGCTAATGTGCATATTTATTGCTGCTAAAAATTATTTTTGTTACAGTGTGGTAGAAAATAGTAGGTATCTGATGGAATAGTCAAATCGGATACCATTTTTATAAGACAATTGTTAGATGGACATTGAGATATGTGATCTGATGTTGGATTTGATGATGAACAGGAAAGAGGATCCAGCAACACTTGTACAAGTAAGTTGGCTAGAGGTAACAGGGTGGTGTGACAAAGTAGAAAAAGGCACAAAATATGAAGTTAAGTTCAAGGTGAAATTGACACCAGATTCATTTGGATTTAATGAGTTACCCCTCTATTTTATGGTCAAATCTGGATCCAAAAACTTATGGAAGAAAATTTATTTAACAAAAGATGCTAATGTTGAATCAAATGGATCATATCTTGTACCAAATAATCTTACCATTACAACAACTGATTCTCCATATGAAGATAGTAAGCTTTGTTTTGGGCTTTATGAAGTTTGGAGTGGAAAATGGAAAGGAGGATTAATTATCCAAGAAGTAATTATTCAGAAGAAGGATTAATAACTACACATATAATAATATACTAATAAAGAAATGCTTCACAGAAGTTTTATGTTATAACCATTGGAACTAATCCCTCCAAATGGTTTTATATTTCCTTGTAATACTGAGTGTTCTTGTGAAAATAAATGTTTGTTGCTATTGACTTGTATTTAAATTTTCTGTTGTGTTATTTTGTAATAAATCTGATTTGTAATATATGATTTACAAATTTGAGTTATAGAAATTTTGGATCTTGAGAATTTATGTATGTAATTCAGATTAGTCAGACTTCAATACAAGTATCAGACATCACATCAGATGAGGAGCAAAAAAAAAAAATAGGTTTGTAGTTTTTATTTTCATTTACAAGTGGCCTAATATAATTGCTTCGATCGATGAAGAACTATAGCCTCCTAGCTAGGTATCAAAATATATTCATTTAACAGTCAAACCTCGCTCTAAAAGTTATTCAGTATAATAACATTTCACTATAATGACCTGATTTTCTTCAGAATTAATGTTTTATGTTATATTTTAGTTGTCTATAACATTATTCTAGCTATAATAGTAGTAACATTCATTATAATGATACACTCTTTGTAAAAGTACTTCTCTATAACAGTCGTACTCAAGTATTTTATAGGAAATATATCAAAAAAATAAAATATCAAAATATTTATAGTAATGATTATTAGTGTCATGCATATATATAATAGTAAATTTCAAATATATAGATGAGTATTCAATAGGAAAAACAATATTTGAATGTTGTCCATCAGTTATGTCAAAACTCACAACTTCACCAGGAAGGACTATTGGTGTTTGTCTTTTTTACATTCATATTCTTTCTATTTTTTCATCAAATTGATTAACAAATACAGTACATTCTTTCTTCTTAGTACACAAAATCATTATACTAATTTTCGAATTTGAAATTCAAAACCAAACAATTTGTGTCGAACAAACACCATCTTCATCAACAAGTGATCATTTGCACTTGTTAATTCATTAATTTATTTGCTATAAAGTCAGAGGCTTTGCCTCAATTTTCAGACACCAAAACATATTCAAAAAAATTCATCCTCTTCTATTCAAAAAATAATTAAAATTCATCATTTTTGAAAAAAGTTAAAGTAATTGTCAGTGTGATTTGCTTTCAATTTTAAATAATAGTATAGAATAGCGAACCTTCTAACTTGGGAGGAATGAATGATTCCAACTTTGAATAATTGTAACAAAATTAAATTATTTAAGGAAATATAGTTTTTTTGTTGGGCTCAAAATTTATATATTCCATTTTTTTCTATCTCCAGTATATATTTTCGAAGACATGTATAACAATATTTGGGTTTTGATCTTCTCCAATTTGTTCATAATATAAATGTCGGAAGGTCATTTTTGAATTTTTTTGTAAAATTATCATTTTACCCTTCTCTATATTGATTCCGAGTCATTTCTAATTGGATTTTGAAATGGTTTCGAGCTTTGAATAAAAAGTTGTGAATTATGAGAGTTTTTGAATTCAAAAAGCTAAAGTTGTTAAAAAAATGGTTTTCGGTGTCTTTTGGAGTTTCGAGTCTCGGGATGGAATCAATGCACATAAGCACGTTCACACCATAAGGAAGAGACAACAATTCAATCAATTCAAGTTCACATTCATGCTATCAAACATTTCATCAATCAATCAATAAGGGTCATAACAAGGCAATTCACAAGCATTATGATCAACACATAGCCTTTTCATTTCATCCCTTTTTATTCATTAAGATTTATCAAGTGGACAATTAACCCTTCACGTCATTCCCATTACTCCCAACACACACACAATGAAGGAAATACATGAATTCTATTAGAATACAAGGTTTAGGAGATCACTTGTCTTAATTTAACCAACTAGTCACTCCAAGACTCGAGTCTTCCCCTTCCGACCAATGTCCAAAGTCACACAATCTATATTAATCAAGTATTCACAATAAATTTCTGAAAACAACAACTCAACTCATATACTTAAAAAATGGGTCAATCAATAAAAATCCAATTCGAAAATGAAGTTTGAATTTGAAATTTTTCACTTGAAATCATTACCCCAAGGCATTTGGAACCCATTGGTGATCAAAACCATTTCGAAAGAGAACTTTAAAATCAATTCACAATCTCCATTTTAGTTAAGAACTTGAGTTCTTGAAAAACCTTGTAAATTGTCAATCAATATCTCAAATTTTGATGTTAAATTCCATAAATAATAAAAGGAAAATGAAGTTTAGGGATCACAAAAGCTTACCCAAATGATTTAGCACAAGAAATCTCTTCAAGAATCGCCTACAAGGATTTACGAGTTACTATCTCAAAAGATCACTCAACTTTAAGAATTTATCTAGCAAAGTCATTGAACTTTGTTTTGTATCAATAAAATCACTAAACTTAGACATTTCTATCAATAAAATCACTCAATCAAATTTATCATTAAAAAATATTGACATAGCAAAATAAATTATTATTTTTATGTCATATAAACACGGACCCACAAATAAATAAAATTAAAGAAAGCTTATTAAAAAAAGTACGAACAAACTAATTAATCACTGAAACAAATATTTTTTATGATATTATTGTATAATTTATGTCGTCATTTAATAAATAAATGAATAATTTTTTCTTGAAACATATTTTGGTATTATTGTAATACCATAATATTTAGTTTGCTTCCTAAATAAAAAATGAGTATAAGTATTTAAGCAAAACAACAAATTAAATCCAAAACAGGAAGAAAAGCAATAAACAAATGTCAAAATAGAATAAGTAAGGATTTATTAATTAATAAGTTCTTTGGCGTGTAATCTATTTACATATTTCTTGCTAAATATAACTGATAAAGATCTATACTTTTCCTTCGTAATTCCATGGTTTGCTAACGTTGACATAGGTTTGTTCAAGCTTGAAAAAACTATTTTATAAAATTATTGATAAATAAGTTTTAAAATTTAAAATTGTGTTTGGACATACATTTTAATTGATTTTTTTTAAAAAGTTTTGAGAGAGGGAGTGAAAAGTCCTTAATGAGATTTCTTTAATTTTATTTAATTGTGAAATTTATATTTACATGATATAAAAATGAAAATTTATTTTGTCTTGCCAATACATTTTTTAATGATAAATTTGATTGAGTGATTTTATTGATAAAAAAGTCTAAGTGTAGTGACTTTAATGATACAAAACAAAGTTCAATGACTTTTCTAGATAAATTCTCAAAATTGGGTGACCTTTTGAGATATTAACTCAAGATTTACCAAGCTGGAAAATAAAAAATAGGCTAAACCCCTAAAATTTGCAGGTCAAAACCCCATGTCTCTTAAGCAAACCCCGCAAAAACTGGGGATCTCGCTTTTGCAAACCAGGCTCCGCTTAAGCAACCATCGCTAAAGCGAGCCCTGATCCGCTTAAGCGAACCCCTTGAAAGGTCGGCCTTCGCTTAATCAAAGATCACTAAAGCGGAAAGGCACATTGCAACAACGTAGTTACAGAACTCAGACATCAGAAAATTCAACTAACTTTTAAATTATCGAAAAGACTCTCGGGATTTGTTCAGAATCCCATACACACAAATCATATAAGCAAATTTTCTTAAGCGCAACCTGATGCGCTTAAGAGAACCCCTCGAAAGGCAGACCTTCACTTTACCGATCCAACCTTCGCTTAAGTGAAGATCGCTAAAGAGGAAAGGTGCATCACAATAGTGGAGGTCACAGAACTCGGGCATCAGTAAATTCAGCTTACTTTTAAATCAACGAAAGGACTCTCGAGATTCATTTGAAACTCCGTATACACAAATCATATAAGTAATTTAATTATACTCGACGTTCTGAGCACAATGAAACTTTCAAAACATGAATCTAAGGTTTTCTTGATCGGACATCCGTGAAAACCACAAGAAACTAACACAATGCCTAAAAGTACTGAAACAAGCTCGAGACCTCTCAAAAATAAACCATGACCTTGTCTAGACCTAAAGTCATTCCCCGAAACCAATGGAACTCTCAGAATTTCTATCTAAGCATCTGAACCCCAAATGTTGACCAAAGTCAACCCAAAGATTAAATTTCTATAATATTCCAACTTAGGACCTCAAGTCCTCAAAAGGAATCCGAATCTGAAATCGATAATTCACACATACCAGATTCCACAATTTGAGATTGATGGAATTCCATTTCGACACTCGAAACTCCAAAAGACACCGAAAGCCACTTTCTTAACAATATTTGCCTTTTAAACTCAAATCTTACAAAAGTCACAATTTTTTACTCAAGTTCGAAACCAATTTTCAAAACTCAATTAGAAACAACTCGGGATCGATATCGAAAGGGAAAAATGGTAAATTTACAAAAATTTCCAAAAATGACCGACCGGATCATTACACCTAGGCCAGCTATATTAGAGGCGCCAACTGGGTCATCTGACACTGCTGCTTCTTCTTTTCTTGAGGATCACCAATATTAACTTATGATCCTTGCATATGAATTGTTTCCTCCCTCCGTGGCAGTAAGTTTATCTATGCATATGGACTTACCTGGATATATAACAATATTACATACTAACTTGTTGTCACATGTTAAGTTACTAGAGGGTGAAGCCCGTGCACACCACGGGCCCAACATGTCATGGACAGTAATAGAAAGAGTAAATTTGGTGCTCTATAATTGAAATTTTTCCTATGTATTAGTACATAGTACAGGTTCGTTCTATTCAATGTGTACAAAAACACATAATTGTGCCCTTCCAACGACCAATCCAAAGCCTTAGTTACTGCATTTTATTCCAACAATTTTTTTAACTCAATAGCTCAAAATTGGTTGTTCTTAACTTGTCTTTCCTAGAAAATTTGCATTTGATATCCGTCTTCAATCAGTACTTAGTAGTTAGTACTCCCTCCGCCGTCCCATTTTATATGTCATCCCTTTTTATAAATAGTTGGTCCATAATATTTGTCATTTCATAAAATTAATGCATAAATTACCATATTGTTCCTTTTTTACCCTTGTGAGTTATTAACCTTGAAAATATACATTTGACCAACTTAGAAAAGCTAAGTAAATGATTCATGTTCATTGATTAAATTAATTAATCAAAATAAATTAATTCATATTCATTGATTGGAAACTTGAGTACCAAAAAAATTAAATAAGGGTAGAGGGTTAAAGTTACATCATTTCTAGTTAATGTAAGTGCAAAGAGATACACCTATAGAAATATATTTGGCAGATGATAGAATAATAGAACCTATAGAAAAAAGTATAATAAGTGCAGTGAAAGGAAATTTAATATACCAAAAATTTAAATTCATAATAAGTGCTAATTATTCCGTAGCTATAAATGATAGAAATATCGATAAATCACTAGTATTATATTGGAAAATGTCAGGAATAGAACTAGCCCCAGGTAGTAAAATATTTACAGCAAGATGTAAAAATTTATATGTCTTAACAACAAAACATAAAATAACAGCAAAAAACAAAATTAATAAGATAAAAATAG
>JAJOOO010019944.1:0-13619 GCA_029582685.1 Solanum piurae
CCAACGTTCTCAGCGTGTTTTAGGAAGTCTTATCATAATAATTTCTGTTACTTGACATGTGAACATCTATTTCGGTAGAATTACAGTGTTTTTAAGGTATTACCAAGTCTTCCCATTACCACTTTGCAGGCGGAAATGGTAATCAAAAGAGTGTAGGAGAGTGCTGTAACTTGGTTCATAAATTTATGAAGTTCATAGAACCATTTAAAAGATACTACTCTTTGTTCAATCAAAGTTAGTGGTAAGAAAAAAATTCATGGTGACAATTTTTAAGGTATGGTAAGCTAGTTTCTCAAATCTTTCTTCTTTGTATTTCACATACCGTTTTTATTAAGTATTTTAAATTTTATTGCATGGCTAACCATTTCATATTTTTGTTGCTTAGATATAATCCATTTTGAGAAACCCTATCTATGCTTTCTGTACATAGAGTCCTAGATGTTAATCTTTATTACAATGTATCAACGTGGAATTTGCATCCAAACACAATCCTACAAAGACACTTAACACCTTGTCTGGATAGTTTAGGTATATAATATCACATATCAACTATTTGAGTGATAAATCTACAAGCATAGGATAGAGATAGTACTTGTGTTTGAATCGATGACATCATTGATGGTTGTTACATAAGCCTTTGAACTCCAAACAGGAAGGAAATAAAAAAATTAATTTAAGATATGTTATAAAATATTAATAATAAATCAATAAAAAGAAAATAAATAATAGAAGAGAGATAGAGAGAGAACAAAATAGAGAGAGTAACATGATAAAGAGAGAGGGGAAGAGTAATAGTATTTCTTGTCCTATTATTTTTTGTGTTACATTTAATACAAGTAAAAGACTTATTTATAAGCATCAAAAGATAAGTTATTTGGGGATAAATGTTTGCTACAGTGGGTGGGCCCATAAGCCACATGGCATCCACTATTTCATAACACTCCTCTCCTTAGATGTCCATGTAAAAAAAAGAATAAATATGTATGGCCATACTTAATATGCATTGCTTGTTGCCTTAATACAAACTACTTGAAGGAAGCTACTTGTAAGTTGATTGTATGAACCTACTTGAAGAGCTACTTGTAAGTTGCTTTAAAACCTGTTTGTGTAAGCAGCTTAGAGGAACCTGCTTGCAGAGTTGTTTGTAAGTTACTTATAGGTACCTACCTGCTTGTAGAGCAGCTTGTAAATAGTCTTCTTGATCCCAAGCTTATTTAGGAAACTGTGCAATGAGCATCTATAGTATGATGTATTTATTACTCATTGAATTTCATCTATAGATAATGTGCCTCGTTAAAATCTTACTAGGAAAAAATCATGTGGGAAAAAGTCCTTGTGAAGAAAAAAGAGTACACCTATCTAGTAATATACATTGAGAGCTGCCTCATTAAAAACCTTACCAGGAAAATCCAATGGGACAAAACCTTGGTTAAGGAAAAAAGAGTGCAACACGTATTTACTCCCCCTGATTAAAACATCACTTAGCCCTTGTAAATGATGTCTCTCAATTTTATACTTGGCTTTTCGATGTTGATATTGATTGTGTCTTTGTGGCTAAATCACATTCATGAAGATGTTGCATCCTTGAGCTTATCCTGATATCATTTTCTTGTCCGTTGAATATGTTGAGTTCGACTAAATACATTCTTGACAATCACTTGATTTGTGACCTTGTTGCTGTAGATAAATTGCTCATTCAACTTGTTTCTAGCAATAGCCAAGTGACAAAAACTTTTACGATAATAAATTTGATTTTCTTGTACAATAACATGACATGACCGTATATTCCCTCATGAAACAAATAACTTTCTTTAGAAGAAACTTCATATAAATCAAATGATTTCCTACAATTTCATAATCAATAAACCTTCACTTGATTGGTTAGAATAAATATATTTATGTCAGTATTTGATTCACTCTAATATTTCCATTGATAAATGTAATGTTATATTTTGCATGCACATTAATAAAATTATTATACCATGAATAATAATAACATGATATATAAGTGCACCAATTGCACCATGACATGGTACTTTCTCACCATTTTAATAAGATCAAAGTTGATCTTTATGTTAAGCGATCTCACAACCATTGGGGTACTATTCAATGGAATCGCTTCAAAATCTTTTAAATCCTTCAGGAATTTTCATAAATTATTTACTATCTAGCTAGACATGATAATCATTCATCATGCATATTCAAGTGTTTCATGTATTGTCAGACTGAAAGAAATCTCATTGCATCCACTTTAGGAAAATACATCTCCATAAAATAATGTCAGGACTTTTGCGAAACTTTATTTTCAAATGCACAAGTCGTGCTTTATATTTTATTATTTTACTATCGCACAATAATTTATTTGTACCCCACTGACATTATATCTTGGTATATGGAAAAAATAAGTCCAAAACATCACTTTTTCAAGTGAATAAAAATATACTTGAATTGTATTTTCTTTGGTCAATCATTTATTTGTCAACTTTCGACATATTTAATATCAAGATCCTCATCACCATTTATAATATTGAGCGCTATATTATATTAAAGATATCGTCGACGATTTATTTGATATCGACTCTAATTTGACATAACTTATCAAACTCTCTTTTATTTCATTATTTTCAGGTACCTGAACCTTTTCCAAGGTTTTATGAAGTGTTATGTCATGGTGCTTTTTCTAAAACACTTGCCTCATTATTATGACCATCTTTATAATTTGCTCCTCTTCTTCTTCTAGATATTTCATCTATCGAATCGATTAATCTATCACGCTTCGGGCATGTCATAAATTATGTCCTTCAAGGACTTTTCATTGGAGCATTTATAACTGAATTATAACATAGGATCAGCGAATGTGTCTGACAATTCACTTATATTATCTCTTCAATGAGGATCATACCAATGATAATTCATTATGTATAACTTATTTTTCAGTTGCTTATCTCCCCCTAATGTTAGAGAGTCTAACATTCACCCAACTTTATTTGAGGACTCATCTTTGTGCATTAGGTAATGGTGGAACAATGGAATAATATACCGCATATTTAAATTTTTAGATGAGAATTATTTGGTTCCTGACCCTGAACCAATTGTGATAGGGGAACCTTGTTGGCATGATATGTACAAGTATTGCTACACTTTAATAACACATCACATACCAAATTTCTTTTGGGAGTTTTTGTTCTCATAATCAATGGCTTAGCTATAATTGGAGGCATATAATTTATGCTTAAACCACTTGGATATATACCAATATTTTCAATATAGTTTTATAATTTGAAGTGTGCTCTTGATTTAACAATTCGAGCAAACAACATTTGCAAAAATCAAATTGCAAGTTGATAATAAAGTCGATGTGACCATAACATAGATGCATCTATATAATAGTAAATGGTCCACATGGCAGGTGAACGGGTCCATATTCACCTTTTTATACATTTCAAAATTTCAGGAGATACAATCTCAACCTTAGCTGGTGCAATGATAATTTTAACATGAGAACAAACAACACAAGAGAATTTTTGAAGAATTTATTAATTCTTCAATATATATAACCACATGAATTCTCATTTATTTTCGTATCATATTTGAACCGGGATGGTCATTAACCGGTCATGCCAACTGATATTTATTTCAATAAACTTCTAGTTTATTTTGCATGTGATTTCATCATCATGTCCATATTTAGTTACCACAAACAATATGAAAATATGAGTAATCTTTCACGTAAATATTTATAATCCACTTTGATTGTAGTTATATGAAGATCTTAAATCTTTTCATATTTTATAGTCTCAATATAATTTATTTTTTCTTTGACTATTTCTTTGAAACTTAAAGAAGTTTCTTTGGAGACTTACTACAATTCCAATATCATGAGCAAATTTATTTCTTTGGGTAGTAGCACATTAGCTTACCAAAGCTTACAATTTCATAACATTGTTTGTGTGGTGAACATCTCTTTTAAGGAGAAATTTATATCATTATTGTCATGGTCAAAATCATTACAAGCAAAACCTCTCTAGATTTACTTTTTCCATTAGTATCTCCTCCCTTTTGTTTAATATCTGACAAAATATTTTTGACATACAAAGATACATAATCATTGACAAATTTTTGTGGTAAAAAATTATTTTCTTCTTTTGTCCTTTCGGTAGTTCATACTAAAACATACCATAATATTTTTGATGTACCAAAAGTACTTGACCAATGAGCATTTATACCAAAATAATTTTTTTTATTTCTCTCTAACCTCCCATAGGGGTGAGTTGTGGTATTTATTAAATCATACATGAGTATGTCCTTATTTATAATTTTCATCATCTCTTGACATATTCATTTTCAAGAATGGTCCACTTTTCATGATACTTACCACAAGTCACATTCTCTTCAAGGAATTGACTATAATCATATATACATGCTTCATAATTATTATTTTTCATTAGAAGTTCATTATCATGCTTTGAAATTTATCATATTCATATGACATACCTCGACATCATCTTTGAAAGGTCAAGTGCGCCTTCACTTTATATTTCTTTATTTTGATGGGGATTTATAAAATCAAATTAGTTTGCACGTAAGGTAATCGTGTGCCCAATACCTTTCATACAAAATTTGATGGCAAAAATTACCTTCACTCTTTGAAGGGTCAATTTGTGAACTCATAATGTTCTTTCTTTTATATTTTTCACAATGATGACTATATGTTTTGTCCTTTGACACAATTGTATTCATTTATACAATCACAATAGTGATTTTGTCATCTTTCAGACTTATTATGTATTGCTACAACATTCATTTTAGAGAATGGAGCAAAATTGTGTTTCGTAATTTTTTGTCAAGAGCGCATTAGTTTGCTCATTCATCATTATATCATCACTACATTGCGTTGGAATTTTAACCCAATCTCTTATTCATATAAAGGCATGTCAGGACAAAATATGAAGGTATTTGAACCCAAAATTTTATTATCATGGTGCATCGAGACTTTAATCGATGTCTTACCCTTTTGGTTCAATGAAACTTGAATCCACCATCTTATCCTTAATCAATGACATCATATATAATCCAAAATAAAAATTCACCCTTAAGCCTCTACAATATTAGCATTTTTAATAATCATAAGCATAAATAAATTTATTGTTTTATATACAATGTTCATCCAAGTAACTAAAACTATAAGATAAATAAATCTTAAGAAATGTATTAGTTATAGCTTATCGGCAATTAAATCAAATACTTAGAAAATGAAGGTCTTAGCTATTGATAATTAAACATACGCATTAATGATAAATAATGTGATATCAATTGTATGAGTAGAAAATTGTGCATACAATATGTATATACTAATTTCATGTATTGGATTAGTTATCTTTTTCTTCTCTTTCTTAGCATTAAAGAGAGATCGCAATACCTATAGTCCCACATAAAATTATTGACCAAAGCATTTGATCTCTTAAGAGATCTTCATATAAATTATTCATATTAAGGCTATCATATATGAGTTTGGGGATTAGAAAGGAACACCACGAAAAGATATACTAAACTTGTCAAAGAAAGTTAACTTATTCAATAATATATTATTAAGTCTACGCAAATAGAAGATCAAATCTCCAATATTAATTTGTCAATTTAGTGAATTCCTCATCATCACAAAAGAAGTCAACAAAGGGAATATCTAACTCATTGATACCATCAGTAAGGCAACCTTGCACTCGATTAACTCTAAGAATTTCATCTGATCTATAAGATCATACTCAAAATAGTAGAACTTCGTTTTGATAACGTGTTATAAAATATTAATAATAAATCAATAAAAAGAAAATAAATAATGGAAGAGAGATAGAGAAAGAACATAATAGAGAGAGTAACACGATAAAGAAAGAGGGGAAGAGTAATAGTATTCCTTTTCCTATTATTTTTTGTGTCACATTTAATACAAGTAAAAGAATTATTTATAAGCCTCAAAAGGTAAGTTACTTGGGGATAGATGTTGCTACAATGGGTGGGCTCATAAGCCATATGGGCATCCACTTTTTAAATAAACTTGTTTTTAATACTCGAGCTTCAATTTATCAAAAAGTTCATTAATACGCATTAGACTTGTGAGTATTAAAAACAAGTTTATTTATTTTCTTAGAATAAATTATTTATAAAAATTTAACTATTTGATGACTAACCAATCATATATAATAATTGCAAAAAAAATTCTTATGAATAACTTATATGTTGAATTCATACTCACATAACGATTAATAATGATTCAATTTTTTTCACACATAAAATTTTAATTGAATATTGTAGTCATTTCAATCTTACAACTAAAATTCATATGATTAAAAATAATACTTATTAAGAAAATTATTAGTTCCTAAATCATGCTCTGATACCACTTGTGTAACGAGTCGTTAGGTAGTTTAGAGCACTAAAATTCATAAATTTTAAATGAGAATTATCAAATATTTGTTTAAATACAATTATTTACATGACAATAACTTTTAAATAATTAATTTATCAAATCTGAAATTTATTTAAGGAAAAATTAGCAAACTAGTCAAAAAACCTAACATAATTAGTAAAAATCTTCATACTTTATAAATATTAGTAAAAATGTCAAAAATGTCATTATTTTAAAAAAGGGAAAAGAGTCTGAAATATATTCGAACTTTGACCAAAATTGCAGAAACGATATCAAACTTTGGAAAGGACCTTTTACCCCCTACACTATTTAATAATGTATTTTAAAGGTATATATATGCCCACGTGGACATCATAAATATTGCATAATTATAAATAATAACATGTCCACGTGGGCACATATATACCTTTTAAATACACTATTAAATAGTGCAGGGGTAAAATGTCCTCCATAAAGTTTGATATCGTAACAACAATTTCGGTCAAAGTTGGAGTATTTTTCAGACCCTTTTCCCTTTAAAAAACATTGTGTATCCTAATTTACTTCATATTTTATCTCACATTGATTACACGTTTTCCAATTACTTCTCTCTCATATGTTAAAAAAATAATATTTTCTCTCTCTCAGGTTTCCTCTTCCAATTCTTCTCCATCATTCAAATTTCGCCTATCTCTCTTCCATCATTTTTGGTAAAAAAAATTCTTCAAAAATTGGATTCACAACAATCCCTTTTAAAGGTATTTATCTTTATCCTATTTTTAGATTTGTTTTCTAATTTTATTTTTGTTTAAATCTTTCAGAATTGTTGTTTGTAGTTGAAATCTCGATTAGGGTTTGATAACCTCTAAAACACTCCACTCGTTGTATATCTCCAAAGGTGCATTGTTACCTTCTATTTTATACTTAAGCTTCAAACAATTATATCTCAAATCAACACCAATCTGCTTAGCAACTTCATCAACTAAATCTTTAAATGTTGCATATTCTTTCATTATAATTGCCTCTATTGTGTAATCAACGTAGCAATTTTCTTCGTTCCATCTCCCAGGATGCATAATTATATAACTAATACTCTCCATATTTTCTTTGTATTCAAACTAAAAAAAAAAACTACCTAAGTCATTAACAAATACAAAATTAGAGATGTTAACAGTATTTTGTATCCAAGTAAAAAATGTATATATTTACAATAGTACTTGCACCATGTTTTGAACAAAATTGTATTTTTCATATTTCAATGAACTCTGCCAACATATGTATACTAAACAAATATTGAAATTGTATTCAGATCAAACACTTACAAAATACATTACATTGATCATAACCTTTTCGATAAGGGATACAACGTAGTTAAATAAACAGAAAACAAAAAAAACCAAATAAATAAACGAAATTACAGTACTATTGCTGTAACATATTGTACTTGCTCCAATTTGTATTTCGTTAATGATACAATTTTATTCAAAACACTAAAAACAAAGAGCCAATGAAAAAAATCATGTCTTCAAACAATCTATTATTATTTTCGTATTCAACAAGAAAAAAAATTCAACAAATTCACCAAAACTAATTATTCATACGTTGTTCATAATACATACAATTTACAATGAAAACATATACAATTTACAATTATTTACAAAATTTCATATCAAAATTATAATCAATTAGAAAAAGATTAAGGATGAATCAATTAACTAATACCTGGTCCAATTTGTATTCCACCAATTTTATCGAACTCCCAGTAGAAAAATCCTTCTCCAAAGCTGTTTGTCAATGATTTTTTTGTCCTGTTTTGTTCAAATCTTTCTTACCAAACAGAAAATAAATAAATAGATTTTAATCAAAATAAATTGATCAGAGATTAAGTATTTTCAATTGAATCTTGAATATTGATAATGAGAAAATTCATCAACTATGGGGTCGACGATGAAGTATTTAGTGGGGTCGTCGATGAAGTATTTCGTTTTGAATTTTTGTAACTAATGAGACTTTTAAGCGATTGTTCCTTTTTTAAAAAATTCTCTCCCCTAAATTTTTCCTTTTTGTTATTTAACAATTGTATTCTTTCAATTAAAACAAATAATAAAAACTTAAATAAGATACATAATAAACTAAAATTTTGACATTTTTACTAAATATTGAAAGTGTTGACAATGGGTCCTATTGAATGTTAAAATATTGTCATTTTGAAAAATTTCCTTTTATTTAATACCCTATATCACTTGGTCCATGTGTAAAAATAAAATACTAGAGTTTACTTTATGTTACTTGGCCCAAGTTTTATTTGGGAATATTTGGAAAAAACTTGGGAAAAATTGACCCTTGGTGTTTGACCACATAACTTGGCAATTTTTTTTGCTAAGAATCCCAAGTTTCCACATACTCGAAAAAACTAGATTTTGGGAACTTGGGAAATATTTGAAAACTTTTAAAAAATAAAAAATTACCCCAACTTTTTATATTTTATAGAAAATACTCATAACTTATTACTTCCTGCTAATATATATCTAAAGGAATAGTTTATTACTACCTCCTCTGAAACAGTTCGAGTTTTAATTTGAATGATAAAATTAAGAAAAAAGAATAATTTTTAATAGATTGTAATTATAATCGAATCAAACTAATATTTATCTACCATATCTATTCATTATTTTTATTTAGTGACATGCCACCAGTCACTCTATCTATTAACATGTCACCAATCGAGTATTAAAATCTACTCTAATCATATTTATCTATTAAATATCTACTGAAAATACCACTCATCTCTATCTATTAACTCAACACCAACCATATTAAAATAAATCTTTCATTTATATAAGGAACATATAGATACAAAACCTTCATCCAAAATAGTTGAAGAAATATCCTATAAAAAATCGGTGGAATTCTCTATGTGAAGACACAATCGAAGGTAATTTGTAAAAACATATATATATTTTCATATTGATCTTACTCGATTTGATATGTATGAAAATTTTCTTTTATCTAGACTTTATAATTATGAATGATTAAAAAAAATATCCTTGATCATAATATCTATTAGAGAAAAAATGAGTAATTATTAGTTATTGATATTTTATTGGTGCAACTAATGATTTGGGCTTAACTTTTTTAAGTTTTGTAATGTCCATAATACCTGAAGCTGATGTTGAGATATCTAACGATAACTATGTGACTTCGCCTTTTTCGATTATAAGAAACTATACTTCATTTAAGTTTTGTAATCTCCTTAATGCTTGCTCTGGGTATGGATGAGATCCTACAACAAACATAATTACACGTCCAATTGATATTTGGAGACATCATGTGAAGATAAATTTGGGAGATAAAAAATGTACTCATGTTAAGTCATTTTTCTTATGCAATTACAATTATATATTTTTAATTTATTAATGTCACGAGTAATACTTACTATTTTTATATTATGTGAGGAAAACTTAATTTTATGGGCAGTTAACACACATGTATTATAAAATGTTGATGTTAAACTACACATTATGTTATAATTTTTTCTTATATTTCCAGTACAGATACTATGGACTTAAAGATTATGACACACTGGATGAAATATTTAGAAATTCATTTGTCGTAGACGACAATGTTATGTATATTAAAAATCCTAATTTTTCATCAAAGTCAAATGATGAAATATTTAGAAATTCATGGACAACGCATGCATATGTATAAATCTCTGTGTTTTTATCCTGAAACATTTTATCAACTTAACTTATTGAAGTGGTAAAAGAAAATAATTTGTTCTCATCCAAGGGTAGTATCACACATGTTTCATTAATAGAGTCTGTAGCTATTTTTCGAACTGTCATTGCACGTAATGATAGTCAATGATCAGCAAGTGAATGTTTTCAACATTTACTCGAGACAATAAATCGCACGTTAGAAGAGTCGTTGTGGCACTTTGTCAGTTGGCCAACATATGTTTATTCAAGAAATATGATTCGTGTACATCCAAAAATTCGACACAACAATCGTTTTTGTCTTGGGTTTAAGGTAAAATAACTTTTGAAAATCATTATTCCATAAGTTATATTGTTTAACGTGGCTTCTTTACAGTTGATGATATTTGTATTTGTCTTTTTATAAGGTTGTATTGGTGCAATTGATGGAACATATATTCAAGGAGAGGTCCCAAGAAATGGGCAACATGCATATTGTAATCGTAAAGGAAATACTTTACAAAATATTTTATGTGCATTTGATTTTGACATGAGGTTCACCTTTGTCGCAGTAGGCTGGGAGGGTAATGCCCATGATAGTGAAGTGCTAGATAATGCAATTCTTGACTCATCGACTGACTTTTCTTTTCCACCACATGGTATGCAAATTATGAATTTCAGTTTTGATAGTCTTTTAGAAAGAAGGAAAAAAAAAACAGAAGTATAATTTAAATTGCGTTTTTTAAAATTTTTGTAGAAAAATATTATGTTGTTGATGCTGGTCTTCGGAACACAAAAGAATTTCTAGCTCCATACAAAGGAATGCGATATCATTTGCAAGACTATAGGGGAAGTGAAAGAGAGCCTAAGAATGGCAACGAGTTATTTAACTATATACATGCCTCTTTGCATAATGTAATTGAAAGACCATTTGGTGCGTGAAAAAGTAGATTCAAAATACTATGACAAGACATGAACAATTATGAATTAGACATGCAGGTGAAAATAGTAGTTGCTTGTGCCGTATTACATAATTTTTTGCGTGAAAATTAAAGTAGGGATGAAATATTCAATGAACATGAACGTGATGATATGGTTACTAATGAAGATGACGAACAATCGACTCAGAGTAACAATATTATTTCGTCTTCTCAGTCATCTGATCTAGAAATGAAAACTTGTCCTGAAAAAAATGTTCGTAGAATGTGGGAAGATTATTTAAATGAATAGTTTGTTACTATCTCCTCCGGAGATTGTTATAATTATAACCGAATCAATGACAAGTTTGAATATGCATTAATGTATTGCTCTTGCCTATATTATTATTTTGTTGTTGTTGATTGTTATCAATTATGTTATAAGATTATTTTTAACGGAACATATTCATTATAAATAAATAATACAAATTTATGGGTATTTTTAATAGTTTTTAGAACATATGAGTATACATAATATTTTTTTAAATAGTCAAATATGTTTTGGAAAACTTGGGGCCAAACACAGGGTGTTAACTTGGGAGAAACTTGGCCCAAGTATTATTTGGCAAAAGTACATGAGAACTTGGGGCCAAACGCTAGTTTCAATGTGTCTATCATTAATAGTTACTATCTTTGGCTATATCAATAGCACGGGGTCGTTTGGTAGAGTGTATAAGAATAATGCTGAATATGATGTATTAGTAATGCAAGTATTAGTAATGCTTGCATTATTTCTTATACATTGTTTGATTTGATATATTGGAAATAGAAAGCCTTGTATAAAGTCTATTAAAAAAATATTTATTTACAAAAATACCCCCACATTCTTATATTCTATGCACTTTCTTTTGCAACATGATTCTTTAATAAAATTAACAATCACAATAAAATTCTTTGCTAAACGTCATTAGCTCTTCTTTTTCCCCCAAAATAAAATAAATAGTTTTTAGTACTACTTTAAAATGTTTTTGAGAAAAGTTGGTAAAGAGGTTTATTTAAAATTCAAACTTATATTGTTATTTTTGTGCGTGCACCACATATTGACATTGAAAGGATCCAGAGAATCACTTGAGTAATGATAAAGGTCTCTATGATATCTATAAATTACGGATTCGAATAACAAATCAATAACTTATTGTAATAATTTTACTCTTCACACTCTAAGATTGAAAGTATGTCAAAAGGGTAATAAAAATAAATTGAAACTCATAATTACAGTCCAAAATAATCGTTTAACATTGGTAATTCAAGTCATTTGAATACCTCATCGTTTAACCCTCACCTTGCCTCAAAGTCTACCACCAACAAATTAGTTATTTCAAGAGCTCAATATTTATTTTTGATCAACTTGTTCCCCTAGAGGCAATAATATTTATTATTATTATTATTTCTAGAAGCAGTTGCTCTATTGTATTGTGCCCCTTTATAACCCCTTTTGTCAATTGTGTTTTGACTTTGAAATACACAGGGAGCAGCAACATTTCTTAGTTTTTTTAAAATATTTTTTTTTTTAAAAAAGTTCTCTGCATCAAAAATCTTAACAAATGCAATAATCTATATGCTTTTTACTGCAATTTGCAAAGCTTACGTTTTGAGAATAGCATTAGTTTACCGTAGAAAAGTATTGAAAAATGTTTTAATAAAGGCTTAGAGGGTAGTTTTGTCATTAGTTAATCTAATGCAAGTGTTAAAATCCTTTGTATTACTAATACCTAGAGATTCATGGTATTAGTAATACACAATAGAGTGTATAGCTAATGCTTGCATTAGTTATACATAACATGAAAAAGTGTACCAAACAAGGTATAACTAATACACAAAGTTAATGCATGCATTATTTTTTGCTAATACACTCTACCAAACGACCCCTTAACAATACATTTTAATTATTGACTTGATGCTCCATGGTTATAAGAACAAATAATCAATCTTTGGGTAATCCAAAAATGTTTTATAATCTCGAACTTCAATTTATCAATAAGTTCATTAATACGCATTAGACTTATGAGTATTAAAAACATGTTTATTCATTATCTTAAAATGATTCAACTACTCTAATCCTATATAATAGTGTTAGGGGTAGAATTGGTAGTGTTTGAATTTAACGAATCAAAAACGCTCCGTAGCGCCAGATCCCTATTTCAAAAAATTTCAAACTCTTCAGCATCCCCTTCTTCCTCCTCCAACTACGCCGTCGTTTCATCCTAAATCCACCGCCGATTACGGCGGAGAAACAATCACACTCAGAAATTGAACCATTTTCGCCCTTGTTTGATTTCATAGATAGCTTTTGTTTATTGCCTTATTCAATCTTTCAGCACCAATTTTGCAGTTTACTGCAAAATTCAAAGCAAACGGTAGTAGATGTAGAAGAATGTTGTTGTTTTGAGTTTCAATTCACGGTCCCACATCCATAAATTTTTCCGAAATCCCATCCCCCTCTCTCTCTCTGTTACCATAATTTCAAATGGCTCCCAAGAACCAGAACAAGCCGCCACTTCGTACTCTTTCAGCCCCTTCTGATGTAAGTTTTCTCCAGAA
>JAJOOO010019945.1:0-13935 GCA_029582685.1 Solanum piurae
AAAGCAGCGAATGCTTGAAGCTAGAAAAGAACCCATGAACGTGGCAAAATTTGTCGGTCAGGAGGATAATGCTCAGCTACGAAGATGTTTGGTTGGGAGATTCATTGGAGGAGAAGAGGCCCCAACACGCAACGATGTTAGAAAATGGGCAGTTCAAACCTGGAAAGGAGTACCAAACATCCAGGTGTATGACATGAATGGGTTCAATTTCCGTTTTGAGTTTCAATTAAGAAGAGCAGCAGAACATATTCTGATGGGAGAATGGAAGAGACAAGACCAAATTCTCAAGCTGGACTGGTGCATCCAACAAAGGGAGTTTTTCCTGATACAACAAAATTCGATTGGTATTGGATCAGGGTCTTGGGACTTCCTCTGCATCTATGGAACTCTGAAACAATGAGAAAGATAGGAGGCAAATGTGGAGGTAGGCTGGAGAATGAAGAAGAAACGGAACTCAAAAACCACTTACGGTGGGCCAGAATCAGAGTTAAAGGGCCTAGAGAAAAAATCCCACTATCCATAGAAGTCGAGGACGAAAACCTAGTTTACTCAATGCCGGTATGGTGTGAAGAACCAGCAACCTACCGGAAAAAAATATTGGAGAAGATGACTGTTGAAACCAGTAGCCAAGGAGAGAGGTCAAATCCTAGTATATCTAGAGCTACCGAGGATATTCACCAAAAAGGAAGAGAACGGGGGTTGGTATGTCCTTTCGGTTCTAGTCTGGGGAAAGATGCAGAGAGATACATTTCAGATATCGATGTATACAAAAAATGAGTGTCCTTTGCTGACACAAGGCATGTGTCCACAGTTGGGACCTTTTCAAGAGAGAGATTGAAGTGGGTTGGGGTCCCAGTAGCAGTAGAGGATAGCTGGAAAAAGGAGTAAGGGAAGAAAGAGAAAAGACTCCTTCAGTTTATTTGAGTGGTGGACCAGATGGTGGAAAGCGCATTCCTTTTAAATCAAATAAGCAGAAGGATAAAATAGATCCAAAAGAATTGGGCCCAGAACAAAAACAGAAGCTCTTCACAGAAAGGTGTTGTGGGAGGAATTGACAGCCATCAGAGGAAGGTTTGTAGGACCATGGATAGTTTACGGAGATTTTAATGTTACTAGATACCCATCAGAGAGAACAAACTGCCGCAGACTTAGTGGTGCTATGATAGATTTTTCCTCTTGTATTGAGGAGCTGGAGTTGATTGATCCTCCTTTATTTGGAGGATCTTATACTTGGAGAAGAGGGGACAATCATATGAGTTCTTCAAGAATTGATAGATTTCTTCATTGTGCACTATGGGGGGAAAGCTTCATTCACATCAAACAAAATGTCCTACCAAAAATAACATCTGATCATAATCCTATTATGCTAACATGTGGTGGTTGGGAATGGAAAAAATCTTATTTTAAATTTTAATCTTGGTGGTTGGAGGTAGAGGGATTCAAAGACAAGGTAAAGGAATGGTGGGATTCTTTCAACATTGAGGGGAGAGCAGGATATATATTAGCTGAGAAAATGAAATTGGTAAAGGTAAAGATGAAAGAATGGAGCAAAGAATACAAAGGTAACTGGAAGCATAGAAAAGAAGACATTTTAAGTCAGATAGCAAATTGGGAGATAATACAGGAACACAGGATGCTTACTGATGATGAAATTTTACAGAAGGCAAATCTGGCCATGGAGTTTGAAGAGATAGCTAAGAAAGAGGAGATAGCATGGAAACAAAGATCCAGGGTATAATGGTTGAAACATGGAGACAAGAATACAAATTTTTTCCACAGAATCGCCACCTCTCATAAGAGGTTCAAATGGGCTTTGGCAGTAAGTGGCTAATATGGATAGAAGTGTGCATTAAAACAGTCAGGTTCTCAATACTAGTAAATGGTGAACCTGTTGGCTTCTTTGCTTCAGAAAGGGGGCTGCGACAAGGTGATCCACTGTCACCTTTTCTCTTTATTCTAGCAATGGAAGGTTTTGACAGTATGATGAGAATAGCTACACAAAACAAGTGGATCAAGGGTTTCCAAATAGGAGACAGAATAGGGAATGGAAAGGAGATCAGCCATTTGCTATACGCAGATGATACTATCATCCTTTGTGAGCCAGAAGCCGAACAGCTGAACTACAGATTGATTCTGATCTTATTTGAAGCAGTATCAGGGCTAAGGGTCAATTGGGGGAAAAGCAGCTTGATTGCAGTCAAGGAGATGCCTCAGATTCAAGGATTGGCAAGCATTCTAGGGTGTAAAGTAGAGAAATTGCCGACAACCTACTTGGGAATGCCACTAACGAGCAAACATAAAGCTTTGGGGATATGGGATGGAATTCTGAAAAAAGCAGAATTTTTTTTATCAAGATGAACCTCTCCCACTGTAATTTTGTTGTAAGTATTACTGGAATACTTTTTTGAGTATTCCTTTTGTTCATAATACAAGTTACCTTCTTCAAAAAAAAAAATTTATCAAAATGGAAGGCTTAATATCTATCCTTGGGGGGTAGAGTGATCTTGATAAACTCTGTTTTAGATTCACTGCCTACTTATGTTATGTCGTTATTTCCAATTCCTCCAATAGTTATCAAAAAGCTGGACAGACTGAGAAGAAACTTCCTCTGGAAAAAAGGCAAAGAGGGAGAGGGCAAGGGTTACTATTTAGTGAAATGGAACACTGTGATGCTAAGCAAAGAAAGAGGGGGACTGGGTATTAGAAATTTGAGAATCAAAAATAAGAGCCTTTTGATGAAGTGGTTGTGGAGATATACTAGTGAGGGAGGAACCCTATGGAAGGAGGTGATAGTGGCAAAGTATGGGGAATTGAAGCCATGTTGTACAGAGATTGTGTCAGAACCCTATGGATGGGGAGTATGGAGGTCAATCAGAGCTTTATGGAACTTTATGGAAGAAAATGTGTTTCTCAAAGTTGGAAATGGCAACAAGATCAAGTTTTGGAGAGATGGATGGATTAATCAAATTCCTCTAAGTGAGACATTCCCAGATCTTTTCTCAATCTGCAACAATCCTGAAGCCAGAGTATGTGAATGTTGGACAACTCAAGGCTGGGACCTATCTTTCAGAAGGCTATTGAATGACTGGGAAGTAGATAGAGTGGCTTCTTTCCTGGGAAAATTGGGGGGAACCAATCTAGTAACAAATGCAACAGATAGAGGGCAAATTCACAGTAAACAGTACTTACAAGAAAGGCATACAAGTTAGGGTTAGAGGCTACCATCATCATTGGAAGAGTATTTGGAGAGGATTGATCCCCACCAAAGTGAAATGCTTCACTTGGTTAGTCATCAAAAGAGCCTGCTTAACTCAAGAAGTGTTGCAGAAGAAAGGAAAGCAACTAGTCCCTAGGTGTTTCCTATGCAATTTGACTGGGGAAACAAACAATCACCTATTTTTACATTGCAAATTCACTGCACAGATCTGGGAGCTGTTTCTCAACATCACATGCTATAGCTGGACTATGCCAGAACACACCTCTGATCTTTTTAAATGTTGGATCAGAAGGGGGGGTAGCAAGACTCAAAAGAAGTGGTGGAAGCTAATACCATCATGCATATGGTGGTCAGTGTGGAAGGAAAGAAATGGGAGATGTTTTGAAGATAGATCTAATTCCATTCACAAAGTAAAATGGAATTGTTTGGTATCTTTACTTTTTTGGTGTAAACAACTCTGTATAGAAGATGTAGATCAAATTATAGAATTAATAGGGAGCTTGTAATTTTGCTTAGGGCTGTAAATTTTGAAGGTGGCCAGCATTAAGGTAATGCTGAAGAATACAACTTTACCAATGTTCAAAAAATGTCTTCCTTCAACAGAACCCAAAAAGTCTGGAAGAACACAATTGGATAGCCACTTCCAATTGGTCTATATAGTTGAATCTTTTATGAGAAGTTGCAATTCTGTAAAAAAATCGTGTGTTCTCGCCGCCTTGTTTTAGCCATTGGATTCTTGATCTTTGTTTCCAAGATGATTCTCCCTTCCTTGCAACATCTTCAAAGTCCATGCGCAGATGTGTCTTTTGCAGCAGTTCATCATCTGTATGGGGCCTTTGTTCCTGAACTGTTTCCCAACTAGAAATATGATTGAGAATATCTTCCTTCCTTTGTTTCCAGTTCCGCTTATTATTTTTGCCCCACTCCTTAAGCTTCATTTTCAATATTTTTAACTTTTCAGCCAAAATATTACCTGGTCTGCCAGTCACACTAAATGACTCCCACCAATCTTTCACCTTCTCTTTGAAACCCTCCACCTCTAACCACCATGTTTCAAATTTAAAATAAGACTTTCTCCACTCTTCATCACCACAAGACAACATAATAGGATTATGATCTGAAGCAATTTTGGGAGGACTGCTCTGAATTATTTGAGTAAAGTTCTCTCCCCACTCTGCACAATATAGAAATCTGTCAATTCTAGAAGCACAAATATGATCCTGTCCCTTTCTCCAGGTGAAAGAGCCTCCACATAAAGGAGGATCAACCATCTCCATTTCTTCAATGCAGGATGAGAATTTTGTGATAGCACCAGTCAGTCTGTGACAATTTGTTCTCTCTGATGGATATTTTTGATGCTCAGCCTCTCAAAGTGACAGCTTTTGCATAAGGGTAGCTTGCTTCAGTTAATCTTGGGGGTTCTGTTTTGTCCAGATGGGAGGAAGATTTAATGAACCTCTCTATCGTAAAAGCAATGTTCAACCAACCTGCATTCAATGCAGCTTCAGGGATGATTAAAGTAGATCCCCCTTCACCATTTAATGCCAAGATGCTCATTTATCTGCCATGAGCATTGCACTTTCTTGTACTAAAGTCATTTGTACAAGCATCTTGTCTTCCATCATATATTCTATTTTCCCCCATGTCCAATAAAACTGCCAGAGAGCAGGAAACAAACAAAGGAAGAGAGATGACTACCACCACGTACCAACCAATCGGAATCTCGCGGCAGAAGTACTGTGAAAAACTCAAACTTGGGTTTTGTCAGTTGTGACTGGCTGGTTTGTACTCCGGGAGGAAAATGGTCAAAGGGTTGTGTTTTGCTGATGATAGAGGTTGCAAGGGGCAAGAAAGAGAATAGCATAAGGGTTTCAAGGAGAGAGAAACTCTAGAAGAGGGCTTGGGAAGATGAAGTTCGGTAGGGTTTTGAGGAGAGAGAAGTGGATGGGTCAGGTCGGAAAATAGTTTCCATCAGTGACGAGATTTGAAGAGAGAGAGTGGCGGGGAAAGGTGTTTAGGGACTTATTGTGACCCATGTCCGAAAGCATTTCAACTCTTGTTATTTTCAATAATTCAGAAGTACATCACATTACTTGTCAAAATTTTAAAAATTGTTACAAGCTGAAATGGGAGGGCAACAGAAAGGAAAAAAGTAGAGAGAGCACAAGAAAAATATCTGGGCCATTAATCAAATCCTTCATACCTCAAGTGGAGTTAGCGGGCACTTGCCATCGACTCGGTTTGCACCTGGCCTTATAACTCTTCCTCTTCGTCTGAATTTTCCTCTCCAACTTCTTTCACGGGCAATATCCATCTCATGTTTTTCTTCTTCCCCGCCATCATAAGTACAGCATGAAAATGCAACCATGTCCTATTATAAGAGGAAAAACAATTTTAAGTTGCAAACTCAACTTTCAAAAGGAAAAGAATCTTGGATGATCAGCATAGCCCTTAAAAAGAACAAACAATTGTAGCATGGTTTAAGATGAAAAGGGTAATACCTCTTCAAAGCGGATGTGCACCGAAACATATCTTCCACTAGTTTTAGAGCTCTTTTTTACCATTCGATCAATCATCTTTGCTGCAAGCATGCGTATGGGTTCGGAAAACCTAAGTGCTTCAAAATTGCACAAACATCGCAACCCTTGGATTTTTGGAGGAACTGAATGGGCCAATCTGTTAGAAAACGGTGCAATGCGCACAGCCCTGCACATTCATCTTAGGCACAAGTAAATGTGGCATGTATAAAAGATTCAAGGAAAAATAGGTTAAAAGAAGATGAAACATTAGCACATTGATGGTGCAAGAGAGGCAAGGGGTAAAACCCAAAGTTTATGAGCATATGATACCTTCATCACCTTATGAGACCATATAAAATGCATATTATATGAATCTAGAATTTCGAAGATTGTTGTTTCATTAGTGAGACGGTAGATTCTAGAGCAAAATGGAACATGTCACTTGCAAAAGCAAGCTGATGTGGCCTACTTTTCAATGTAGCAAGAATTTAATTACCCTCCAGATGAAAAATACGTAACTGGCAAAATTCCTGATACACAAGTATTTCTTTTCGCGGATAACTCTTTTTTGACCTATATTCCTCATCACAAATGAAGAGTTGTTAGCATCAAAAGCGAGAGTTTCTTTCCGTGAAATTATGAAAAGAAATTTATTTATCCAGCAAAGTAGAGCTGCCAAAATTGGTTGCGTTCACGGTAGAGCAAAAAAAACTTAATCTGCAAACGAAAAGACTCGCAAAAACCATATTTCAAGAGCTAATAACTTTTTCAGGTAAAGTTTTTAGAACTCATAATATCTCGAGGCAAAGTTCTGAAATAACAGATCAGTAGATTAAATTAATGAGGTAGAGATTCTGATGACTGAACCTGTAACACCTCGCTAATTCTATGCTAAGGATCCGAACCATTAGTCGTGAGGGCATAAAATTAGACCTGGTGATATCCTACTTGTACATGTGCGTTAAGGTCCATTCCTACGTGTGGGAAGTGTATCGGATGTGGTTTAGTGTCACAAGGGGCTTCTAACACCAAGTGAAGTTCAAAGCTTCTCCGATTGAATTTTTGCATGAGATCAAACAAGGATGAACTTCAAACGAGCATATCTCTTAGAATAGGAAGAGTTATGTGTCTCATTACCTATCAAAGTAAAGGTCTTTTGACTCTTCTTTCTAACGCTGCCAACCTTTCATATTCAAAAGTTATGATCATTTTAGTTTTGATAGACATTCGGTTTTGGACATGCATTTCGCCGGCGTTGAACAATTCGGGACCAGCAAAACGCCGGTCCAACGCCAGTTGAGGAAAAATTGAAAGGTATTATGTTTTATGTATGTGTTTCACTTGCGTTGAACAGTTCTGGATAGGCATTTAACCGGTGGAAACGCCAGTTGGATGACGGAAAATCATTTAAGTCGATTTTAGTCCGATTTTTCTCAGCTTTAGGCATTCTTTCAAGCCCTAGAAGTAGTTTTATCTCCTCCTCTCATCCTCATACATCAAAGTAAGTCCTTTTCCATGGATTTTAAGCTTCCCAACTCAAACTCCTTCGTCTATTAATGAATCACTAATAGAAATCTTAACCCTTGACCATAGAGTTTTCAAGAAACGAATCCAAAAAGATCAAGAAAGGGTTTCTTTATCACTCTTGTGAGAAAAATAGAAGAAAAATATTATTGGATTTTGTCTCTACATTATTACATTGAAACCCTATTTATAGACATTACAATAGACTAATTTTCCAATTAGGCACTACATTATAATCCTTTTCCAAGTAGGATTCTCTATACCATACCTACTTCTATTCTTATTCCTATTCTAAGTAGGATTGTATATATTATTCTTGTTCCTATTCATATTCTAACACTCCCCTCAAGTTGGTGCATACAAGTCATATGTACCTAGCTTGTTATAGATGTAATTAATACTAGGACCAGTGAGGGCTTGATGAAGATATTTGCAAGTTGATCACTCGGCTTCACAAAATTGACAATCAATCTCAATGTGCTTAGTCTTCCCATGAAATACCGGATACAATATAACGCGGAGTGATCAGCTCCACTATGAGTCATGCCAAACTCCTGCATTACTGTATTGACTTCCCAAACCAAGCTTGAGAAGACTACATCATACCATAAATTACTTGCACAATCAACATACAAGGTTACTAGCCTCCCCCGCCCCAGCAAGAAAAAGTTGCTCTCTATAAACTTCTTCCTCGAGATCATCATGGAGAAAAACATTCTTAATGTCCAATAGATTAGAAGACCAATGGAAAACAACAACCATAGATAGAACAAGGTGGACATATGGTATATTAGTCACGGGAGAGAGAGTATCACTGTCACTGGTAAGACACAAGGAACTATGCAAATTAGATAGGGAAAAGAGTCTGAAAAATACTCCAACTTTGGCCGAAATTGTTGTTACGATACCAAACTTTGGAAAGGACCTTTTACCCCCTATACTATTTAATAGTGTATTTTAAAGGTATATCTGTGCCTACGTGGACATCATAAATATTGCATCATTTTAAATAGTAATGTGTCCACGTGGGCACATATATACCTTTAAAATACACTATTAAATAGTGCAGGGGGTAAAAGGTCCTCCATAAAGTTTGGTATCGTAACAACAATTTCGGCCAAAGTAGGAGTATTTTTTAGACCCTTTTCCCAATTAGATATAAGGAGTCACCGGAACACAGTGCTACGTAACTTAGATATGAGAAAGTAGTTCAAGAAGAGGCACGGTGCCACATAAATAAGATATGAGAAAGTAGTCATCGGAAGGATGACACAGTGCTACACAAATTAGATATGAGACAGTAGTTACCAAAAGGATGGCATGGTGCTACACAAATTAGATTTGAGAAAGTAGTCACCGGAATGATGCACCGACACAAATCAGATATGAAAAAGTAATCACCGTGCATTTTTTCCAGTTGAAACTAACGCACATGGGCTTCTTTGTCAACTTGTTTGAAACTAATTTCATGCGCAAGTTTATGGTAACTTGCCCTATATAGCTTTCAAGTTCCTTGCTGAACTAAATTCTCCAGTATTACCATCCTTCAAAATTATGGTACACACATTTATAATCTGAATCTTCTATCTTTGGCAATCTTCTTCTCTACTCAAAGAATGAGGTTCCCCTAGCAGTTTTGGTTGTATATTCACTTCCATGAGGAGATCTCTGAGGACCTAGTTCTTAATACTTCTATCTTCATTTCTTCAGCATATGAATGTCACTTGTACATAGTTTGTAAATCATCTAAACTTAATCAGAACTTCACAAGATCTTAAATGTAGATCTAGAGATCATTGTGCTTCAACACATTCCCACACGCATGGTCCACAACATCTCTTCGGCAAGAGCGTCTGAGCCATTTTCCAACACATGAAGAGATTATCCAAAATAATTTGACATAAATGCACCTTTCTATGGTGCTAGCCGGGTGATTCTGACTTGAGCCCATTGTTTTCTAGCAACCCAATAGCTAGGGGTCTTTGCTGCTTGACAAGTTCCTATTTGACAAAAAATTGAACATGGGATGCTTGGTGACTTTTCTAACACCTTTATGTTTGGCAATCGAAGGTCAATGTCTAAAGTAACAAATGGTAAAATAGAGTTGGACCGTGGAGAGTTGCCTGGAATTTCAGTGTGATCTTGTAGGGTTGGCGTTTGGTTCTAATGAATCCTTGATCACTTTTTTTCTAGTTCCAGTTTCTCCTTCCTTTTTTTTGTTCCATGTCGTTGTCATTAATTGAGTCATGAAAAGGCTCCATTGTCCCAATATTTTTCATTTTCATATTTAAACCTTCATGATCTCTTACCTTTCTTATGTCGTTTTCTGCTTCATCACCACGATTACCATTTCCCTTGCCGTCACAAAACTTTATCATTACACTTTTCACATGCTATATAGTATTCCCTTGCTGTCACAAAACTTTATCATTTCACTTTTCACATGCTATATGGTAACATGTAGCAGGTTTCATGGAGTCTAGTAGCCAAGCGAAAACCATCGGCTTTCCTGATTTCCAAGCATACATTCTTAGGTCTACTAGTTTAGGCTTTCTCATCTCCCCAGTTTGGTGCCCAAATTCCTCTCGAGTATCAATCATTGAACCAAATGATTGCACCTGTTTTCTAAATAATTCTTGCTATTCAATCATTGAGAGGTGAGCCAAAAAGACAATGAGTGGAACCACCGCCTTGGTTTATAGTTGTATGCGCCGAAACTTACGTCATTAGGCTTTTGTTGATGCCGATGGGTGACTTTTCCTAGAAAATATTGTTTGTCATGACTGATGTGAGGCCAAAAAATACATATATTTAGTCGTTCTTTACCTCACATTTTAGTGCCTTTAATCGTTTTTTGAAATAGGTAACTTACATTTTAGTGCCTTTAATCGTTGGTTGAGTACATACTTATATTGAGTCCTGCTTAATATTATATTTTTGATGTATAGGAATAAAATGGTGTAAAGATAAAGAGATTTGGAGCAAAATTGAATTCCACTTCGATTGTGAAGACAACAGGAGGCAAGGAAGAAAAAATAACAAAGAGAACTTGTGAAAGCAGCACAATAAAATAGACAATTGCCTTGCCTCAACCCGCATAGGCAATTTGGGGCTGATTTTATCTGATTCGTTTTGGACTAGATTATTTCATTTGAGACTATTCCAATACCTATAAATAGTCCATAAGCACGACTTTTACATAATTTTTTATCTATAAAGAGCTAGGAGCTACTGTGGAGATCGGAGAAAATTGATTTCATCTTTTCTTCTCCATATTAATTCATTTTTACATTTTTCTTTAGATGATTTGTTGAAATTCCTCCTTGTTTATGTGGAGCTAAACTTCTCGTTCTACAATTATGGTAGTTGCATCATCGTTGTTGTATGAACTTCAAATAACCTTGGAAGCAAATATGGAGGATCAAAGTGCCACACAAACCGGCATTCTTTACATGGCTACTAGCCAATGAAGCAGTTTTGATATTGGATAATGTGGCTAAGAGAGGAATCTCTTTATGCAACATATGTTCGTTATGTGGTAAGGCTACTAAGACGTCTCTTCTTAGATTGCAATTTTAATGAGCAGTTGTGATAAATTTTCCTTAATCTTAGAGGCATCTCCTAGAGTATGCCTCGCAAGATTGGAGTATGCCTCGCAAGATTGATGAGACTTTATTCCGTCGGGAGGTTGCTGGAGTTGGGGGTACAAACAGAGAAAGATGGAGGATGATCCTTGCTTGTATTTGGTGAACTATATGTAGGGAGAGAAATGATAGATGTTTTGAGAATAGGAACAATAACCTGCAGGAAGCCAAGTTTAAGTGTATTTTATTGTTCTGTTTTTGGTGTACAAATATCTACTCCAATAAAACTGAGTCAATCATAGATGTTTTAGGGTCCATTTAGATTTGGTTCAGCTTTGGGGTAGATTATACTTTATTTTAGTAAATATGGTTTTTCAGTACTACCTAGGTATTATTTTAAATACAAATGTTACCAGTTTCAGAAAAAAGAAAGTCATCATCGTGCTATGGCTCGTGTGGTTACTTACTTTTTCTTGAGCTTAATAATTTGATTGTTTGATCACCTTTCAACTATAATTTGTGGCTCGAAATTGAACACAGAAGAGGGGAATTTGAGAGCGTAATAAGAAAAAGTAGAGCTTGGTCGTGAATCTTATAGGAAGAGGGAATCAATTAGCTTACATGAATAGGAATAGCCTTCCTTAGTTGATATAGAAGAAATATACATGCACTTCACTACTGACAAACGACCATGGGAATACAGACGTTAGGAATAGTCAATAGTCTTAGATTTATCGACAAGATGCTTAATAAGTAACACCAACATGCAACTAGTAACCCGATAAAAAAACAAAGTCAATTCAAATGACTACTCAACTTGATTACTAGCGAATCCATAACCCTAAATCGATTTCATCTCATTGATTACGTAAATATCTACCCTTCATTTGGTTATTTGTTCATTAGTTATTTTCTTTTTGCTTTTAGTTTAGTTAATTCAAGATAATACTTTGGTATTTATTGCTTGAACAAGTAATTAGCATTAGCTTAATTTAGTAAATAGTTAATCAACAAATCTCTATGGATACGATATCTGGACTCATAATCCTATATAACTTGCACGACCGCGAGTACTAGTGTGTGCGTTTGGACACAACAATGACCAACACAGGGATAAAGTTGTTTCGATACCACCTAATTAAGGTACCAAAATGCTTTATTTTATTCATCTGTAGATTTACAGATTTAGAGAGAAGAGAAAAAAACAAATTAGGAACCGAATTCATTAACTCTGGGAGAAGACAATCAAGAGATGGTTTCAGCCTGATTTAATTCCCTAAAATAATTAACAGCCTAGCAGAGCAGATTTTATCAGATTCATTTAGATCCGATAAATCCTTTACGATCAAAATTGATCATAATCAGATATTCAAAAATCAACACATTTCTTTATGTTAATGTTGCTATTATGGGATTTCTTTACACATTGATGTTGTTTTAGCAGTAGTATTTGTCCCCAAAGTATGTATGACAAGTAATATACACCTGATTTATCATTCACTGAGACAATAATGGAGAAAAAATCTAAAATGAATCACAAAGAGAAATAACTATTGCAACCAAAAAGGATAAGAGAAATTAGATTATAGGCAAAAGAAACGTACCCTAACTCCTTCAGCTTTGGCAGGACCTTTAGAAGATAATAGGTTGGGCTGGACCATGCCTTTACTCTCAAGTTAACAATGTTACTTATATTATTGTCAAACTTCAGCAGCAGCTCTTTAGGGAGTTCTCGGACAACCTTCACATGATTTCTTAGAGCATAGATGAAGAAGTCCTCGTCAAATATGTCACAGAACTTGCTGCAAGTATGACAATAAATAAGCTCTTCTGGGAAATATCAAATAGACACTACATAAGGGATGAACTGATATTTTCGGAAAAGAGGAGTGCTCAATGACATCAGAAATGTTAAATCAATCCACACGAAGAATGACATCACAATTTTTGCGTATTTAAGAATTTGGAAGCTCTGCATGCTTTAACTCAATTTGTAGATCAGCCACATCAACTTAAAAAAAACACTCTGTTCAGCTGAATACAAGTCCTATGAAAGTGACTACTGAACAAACTGACAGGATACTTGAATAACTAGGGGAAACAATCTAAAAAGGAACCTTTAAGAGTGGAATGAAGGAGCCCCCAAGGCCTAGCTTGAGTGGCAAAAGGTGGAGGATTTGTGGCTTATGGCACAGGTTCAAGCCCCAAACCATGCAAAGCGAAGCCCGGTATTTAAGTGAAGGGTAGAGGAGCGGGCCCATTATCCACCAAGTTTAGAAGATTGTGATTGGTCCAAAGAAGGAATCACACACGGATTTTCTCGATTATCAAAAAAAAGAGTGGAATGAAGGATAAGGGACTTTGTAGTCAAAGTTAATTGAGTGAGTTTGAGGCTTAATTAAATTTTTGAAAAACATTGGGAACAAGTAATAAAATATTCATCTTTCAAATTTCAGATATTTTATTCCTTCCCTTCTCTTTTTCTTCATCTGCTTCTTTCTTCTTTTCTTGTTCCTTCTCCCCTTTTTTTTTTTTTGAAAATGGTAATGATGTATTCTTCAGCATTAAGGAGAGTTGCTGGTGACCTGCAAACAGAGAGGAACAAAAGAAGAGAAAAAAAAAAAATTACAAGGGTCCTAATAATTCTACAATTTGTTCTGTAACCTCTAAACCTTTCTCTTTACACCAAAAATAAAAGGATGCAATACAATCCCATCTAACCTTCTGAATGGAATTGGACCTATCTTCAAAATTTCTACTATTTCTTTCTTTCCATACTGTCCACCAAATGCAATGTGGAATTATCCTCCACCATGCCTTTTGACTCTTGCTCCCCCCTCTTCTTATCCAACAACTCATCAAATCTGTAGTATGCTCGGGCATGGTCCAGTTTGTTTTTGTGAGACTAAGGAAGATGGCCCAAATTTGTGTTGTAAAGTTGCAATGCAAGAATAAATGTTGGTTGGTCTCTGCTGCGTTCCCGCATAATGAACACCAAGATACTATAATCTTTCCTTTTCTCCTCAGCACGTCATGTGTCAGGCAAGCCCTTCTAGCAACCAACCATGTAAAGCATTTTATCTTAGTTGGT
>JAJOOO010019946.1:0-24366 GCA_029582685.1 Solanum piurae
ATCAACAATCACCCAAATGGAGTCAAGTTGTCTGCGAGTACGAGGTAAACCTGTGATGAAGTCCATGTTGATCACTTCCCACTTCCAAGTAGGAATGTCAATCTCTTGAGTCATACCTCCTGGTTTCTGATGTTCTACCTTGACTTGCTGGCGATTGGGGAACTTAGCCACAAAGTCTGCTATATCTCTTTTCATACCATTCGACCAATAGACTTCCCGCAGATCGCGGTACATCTTAGTGGCACCTGGATGAATAGAATATCTGGAATTATGGGTCTTTGCAAGAATATGCTGTCTCAATTCACCCACATCAGGAACACACAATCTACCATGAACACCACATAAGTAGTGTCTCCAAATCTTGAGTGCAAACACCATTGCTGCAAGCTCGAGGTCATGAGTCGGATAATTCTTCTCATGCACCTTAAGCTGTCTGGAAGCATAAGCTATAACCTTACCTCGTTGCATCAATAGACAACCTAGGCCGACCCTGGATGCATCACAATAGATCACATAACCATATGAACCCTCTAGTAGAGTCAGGACAGAAGTTGTATTCAACCTAGTTTTCAGTTCTACAAAGCTTTTCTCACAATCATCTGACCACTGGAACTTAACCATTTTCTGAGTCAACCTAGTCAATCATGAGGCTATGGATGAAAATCCTTCCACGAACCGTCTGTAATAGCCTGCTAGACCTAAGAAACTTCTGATATCTGTAGCAGAGGTAGGTCTGGGCCATTGTTTCACTGTTTCTATCTTCTGGGAATCTACTCGAATTCCTTCACTAGACACAATATGCCCAAGAAAGGCAACAGATGGTAACATCAAGATCAAAGACTTGTAACGTACCAGTGACTACATCAGGAGAATCTTCCTGATCTTAACGATCCTGAAGAGCATAGAGCCTGTTATGGCGCGGTCCGCCACCTGTACCAGATGAGTTACCCTGCTGATTCGGGCGACCTGCTGGTGCTGATGAAGTTGTAGACTGAGCTCTACCATTATTTCCTCCTTGATCTTGTCTAGAAGGGAAATCCCTCAACCTGTTACTAGACTGACCACACCCAAAACATCCTTCTTTTCCGGCAAGACACTCGCCCGGATGGTTCTTACCACACTTAGGGCAAGTTGGGTAGGTTTTGGTGCCTGAAATACTACCTTAAGACTTAGAGCCTGACGCCCTACCTTTCTGATCATTCGGAACCTAGGGGATGGAACACTAGTTGATGAAGGGGCTGGAATCGAAGACTTCTGCTGAAACTGCAAGCAATTTCCACCACCCAATTTCTGTTGGGAAAACTCGTAGTTACCCATTCTTGCTTTCTTAGTCTCCTTAGCCTGTTCCCTAAGCTTATCACCCTCAACCTGCTGAGCATGAGTCATGAGCCTAGAGATATTCATGTCTGTCAACAACATAGCATTCCTTCACTCTGACTTTACTAAGTCTGACACCCCATAAAGAAACTTATTCATCTGAGCCCTGGAATAAGCAACCATGTGATGAGCATACCTGGAGAGTTGTTTAAACTTGATCCCATACTCTTGGACAGTCATGTTACCCTGCCTTAAGTTCATAAATTCCTGGGCCCTTGCTTCTCTCAACTCCATGGGGAAAAACCTGTCCAGAAAGGTTTTGCTGAAACAATCCCAAGTAATAGGAGTTGCATCTGTACCCCTGTTCTCCTTCCACTGAGTATACCATATATGAGCCACATCCTTAAGTTGGTAAGATACTAACTCAACCCGATCATTACGAGTGACTTGCATCACTTCAAAGATCTTCTTGATCTCATCCAAGAAATTCTGGGGATCCTCACTATTCTGCGATCCTAAGAACTCAGGCGGATTCATCCTAACAAAGTCACGGACCCTTGCTGCTGCTGATCCACCATTTGCATTCACATGAGCTTGAACCCGCTGATTGTTCTGGTTGGCCACACTATGAGCCAACATCTGAATGACGTTCCTGAACTCTGCATTCGACACTTCTTGATCAGGGACTGGAGGAGTTGCGATTGCGTTCATGGCATTCGCATTCCTGGCGTTATGTCTACGAGGAGGCATGATCACTAAAATGTAGAACGTCGAGTTAGAATGGAATTTAGATCATACCTTACGCACGATAAGAGTAATAAGAAAATGAAGATTTCCTAAAATACTTTGTAGCCTCCCTCTCATTAGATGTGGTGTGCACTACACACCCATGAAAATGACTCTACCTAGTGCGGCTTTTTATACATCCTAGGACACTTAAAACTAGTGCTCTGATACCAAGTTTGTCACGCCCCGAGATACCCCCGAGACGCGGACACGGGACCTAGGACCACAAGTGATCCCAAGCTAACCCTGCTGGCATGATCATGAGCATACTAAAGATAATAAACTGATACAGAAGCTAAATTATAATTAAAATAAAAAGATGGGGAATACCCATATACTAAATCTGAAATGAATGAAAACTGATGAATTTAATACAAGGAAAATATTAACTCAATACTAAGCTGAATATAACTATGTTCGAAATAAGCCTTTAAACTGACTAGAAATGTTGGGACATGCCCCAACTAGGTCTAGCAAATCTGAAACTAAAAACTAAAAGCGATAAAGATAAACATGTCACTAGTCCTCGAAGAATAAGGACTCACCAATGATACTGCTGAACTGAAGATCGGGAATCGATCTAAGCGTGATCTGGATGCTGAAAACCTGAACCTATATCACGAGAAGATGTAGCGCACATATGCGTCAGTACTTGAAAGGTACTGAGCATGCAGGATAGAATAAAGTTGAAATAACATCATAACTGAACAAAGCAAATAAGCAATGACATAATCTGAACATGATATAAATACTGAATGCTGAGATAACTGAATGCAATGACCAATTTATAACATGCTAACTGAATACTGAATGAACTGTAAATGTGGTCAATGCAATCGAGTCTGACTGAATTGTGGGAGCTACTAATAACCAATAATAAAACCACATGAGCTAAATGTGGAGTCCGATGTATACGCCCCATCGAGAGGACCCAATATACCCGGTCAAAGGTATAGAGGCATGACTGGCGTGATCACTAACTGATATTGCCCACAAAGGGGAATTACACCTTCGTGACTCATAGTTCTGGGACTATATGGGTACGCTGAACCCTAGTCTAACTCGGTATTATGCTACTCCCAATGGATTAAGTAATGAACACATTATGATTGAATTTTTGTAAGTTACTGGATAGCTCAAACTGAGCATGCAAACTGAGTATGCAACAATTAAACTGATATTGATGCATTAATAACTAAGCATGTATAACAGAAATATCAAACCTAGCATGTGTAATTTAAGAACTAAAGAAATACATAGCTAGGGTTCTGGAATTCATGCAATAAACTGAATATTAACATTCTAATATGATTTGGATCATTCTAACAGCTAAGAACCCAATAATTCTAACATTCAAGAAACCCTAGGTCTAGTCATAATAAGGGAATCAAGAAACTGACTGTAAACTAGGGACCTAATGGGTGAAAGGAACCCACTAGTGAAATCCCACATACTTGGTGATGAATTTCACGGAGAAATCCTTTGATTTCTGGGCTGGAACTGAAGAAAACTTGTTGCGTTCTTGAACTAGGGTTCTTGACCTCTCTTCTCCTCTTACGCTCTAATTTTCTATGTTTTGATTAATGACTTGACTTAGGTAAGTTCTAGTTATGTTTCTAGGCTTAAACTGACTAAAACCTCATAATTTAGGTTCTAAACGACGTATCTTAGGGGTAAACTAAATAGGTAAATACCAAAAGACCCCTGACTTAACTGCTGTCGGAGTGATCGACGGACGGGACTAACGGGTCGTCATTCAATTGACGGTCCGCCGATTGGGTCCGTCGGTCAAGTCCGCCCAACAGGGCTTCACTAAAATGAGCATAACTTTTCACTCGGAGTTCGGATTTTAGCGAACTCGGTGGCGTTGGAAAGAGTATTCAATTATCTATCATAGCATATGTCATGGGACACATAATTCCTTTTGTGCTAAGAGTTATGACTATTTGAAGTTGACCCAATCACAATTTTCATCTAACTGGCTGCTGACCCTTACCTACGGTCAGACCTACGGACCGTGGATCGAATGACGGTCCGTGCTGGTCGACCGTCGTTTGCATTAGAGGCTGGGTATAGGGGACATCGATCCACGGACACAGACCATAGACCGTGGTCTGACCTATGGACCGTGGGTCTGTCCGTGGGTCTGTCCGTGGGTCGAGACTTAGCCGATTTTCTGAGCTGGGTTGGTGAGGGGTTTCAGTGGTGAACCACGGACCACCAGAACGGGCCGTGGTCTGACCTACAGTCTGTGGATGGCAACCGTGGTTTGCACCTGTAACTTCTCAAAATCTGCATATTTGGTCTATCTAGGATACGGGGTGTTACAATCGGGGTTCACCCCACTAAGACCAACAACATCCAAAGCTCTAGAACCACTACCCATTATATTCTTGGACAAAAGGTCTAATTGGGTCATCATTTTAGCCATGTTCTGATCTCGTACTTTGTCATTTTCAATTTGGTCCTTCGACATCTTATATGTTAAAGGAGACACTTGATCCTCTCTTGTATACATAGCTGGATTGATCTTGGTCATGCCATCAAGCAACTTAGATGCAACTTCAAATGACTGATGCATGATGCCTTCACAGACAAGTTGGTCAGCTACGCCTTTGTTAACCGAGTCCAAGATCTGATAGAAGTTTTGTAGCAAGACATTGTTAGGAAGTTCATGGGTTGGACATTGAAGTAGCAGCTTCTGAAAAACTAGCTAAGTCTTATGAATCGGCTCACCATCCAAGTGTTTAAAGCTTTGGATATGGTCCCTAAATGACATCATCCTCGAAGGAGGAAAGAACCTTATTAAGAACGCTTCTGTAAGTTCATCCCAATTTGTGATTGAGTCTCGCGGGAGGTTGGCTAACCACTTGGTAGCCTATCCCATCTGTGAGAAAGGGAACAACCGAAGTTGAACTGACTCTTGGGATATGTTCTCGAACGAGAAGGGACCACAAACGTCCACAAAATTCCTAATATGGTTATGGAGATCCTTATGGGCCAAGCCTCTAAATAACCCTTTCATTTGCAAGAGTTGCAACATCATGCTTGTCACATGGAACACAACATTCCCCACAACAGGAGGTAACCTGATAGCGCCAACACCACCTAAATGTATGTCATTCACATTGGCCTCATTAACATCATTCTGATTGCCAATATTATCATTATGGTGCAGCCGGTTGGCATTGCTACCATTTACGCTTATTTTGTCACCTGTTCAAAGGTAACAAACAACAACAAACAGTAAGTGGGTTCAACTGTAACACAATCAAATCACAAAACTAACTTCAAAAAGAGAATTCAATAACACCATTCCCTGGCAGCGGCGTCATTTATGATAAACGCTCAAACTACACCTTATCCAATACTAGGTCTAGGCGATCGTTATCTAGTATAATAACCCAACGAAAGGTTAGGGTCAAACCCACAGGGAGCGGTACAATATCGAATTCAATTAAGAAGTAAATCTTATGGTTTAGTTAATTATAGAAGTAGACATTGTTGAAATCAAACAAAGTAAATCAAAGGTTTGACAATGAATGTTAGATAGGGGGATGAAGAGTGTCAATTAACAACTATGATAATCACTAAAACAGGGGATTAGACAAGTAGGAAGGAATTCTCAGGATGTGATCGATTATAGGCTAATTTCACTATATGAGTAATTGAAGTTTATTAATAAAGTGTGGAATCTTTGTGGGTAGGCTATACTATATGTGCAATAGTTTTCTCTCGAACAACTATTACGGTTCAAGCTAGTTCTCTCGAACCTCGATAAGCTTAACACTAAAAACAACCCAAAACCTTAATTTATCTACTCTCTCGAGCTAGATAGGTAGGAAGGAGTTAAGATTCACTCTCTCGAGCTGGACCCACAAAAACCCATACACTACAATCATCAATCGATAACCTTAGTTTTAGAACCTCTCTCTCGAGCAAGCCCAAAACACTAAGCTAAAATTATATTTGCAACTACAATTCATAAATTACTACTCAACTATCAATCAAACCCATATTAAAACAACATTTAAATCATTAAAAAACAATACCCATAAGCTAATTAGACAAATAATCACATGATCACACCCCGAAAATTGGAGTTTTAGCTAAGCATCATAAAAATATATAGATCAATACCAATTATGTTTTCCATAATCTGGATATTGGAATCCAAGTTTTTACAATGATCAAAATCAAAGACCCAATCCAAATCCACTTGAAAAATCCTTCAATATTGTTCTACAATGAAGAGATACTAGAGAACTCCTAAAAACGGAAGAGAACTAAAACTGGACTCAGGAGAATAAAATTAGGACCCTTTGAACTCTTTTTAAAATTTAATTTATAGTTTCCCAAATTTTGACTGCAACGACTATTAGGTGAAGTAAGTCGAGCGTCACCGACCAGGTCGGCTACGGGCCAATTGCTCCTTTCCATCATCGATTTTATTTGGCTTTTTATCCTCAAGGTTCTGTAACTTTAGGCGATTCAGGTTGTGTCGTTGATCCGATCAGCGGTTCGTCAAAGGTCCTAATCTATCGCCAAGTTGGCTTCTCCCCAGGGCTGGCAGTCTGGAACTTTAGGCGAGCTGAAGTGCCACTCGGCGAGTCACCGAGTGGCTTTGGCGATTCTCAGCCTTTTGCTTTCTTCATCCTTTTTCATCTTTTTAGCTCATTTTTGCCCGGTAATTTCCTTGCCTTGCTCCTCTTTGCCTTCTTTGGTGCAAACCAATATTTTAATATCAGTTTGGAGCATAAATTAGGCATTTGAGGATAATAAACTATAAATACAAAGCCCTAAATGAGTCGAAATCTCAGACTCATCAGTTATTATGAAAGGTTTCTCACATGCTATAATGATCATGATCGTGAAAGGTATTTCTCACATATGGATTCACATAGGTTGAAGGTTTTCTCATATATGTTCAAATTATGTTTAAGGAGCTATTCTATGTTTTGATATCTAAAGTTGAGGATTGGTATTGATCATTGTCTTTTCTATGTTATAATGATATTTGACTTTTATCTATTCCGTTGGGATTTAGATTTAGCACCGAGAGGGCTTGAGGTGGAGGCTCAAATATGATAGTCTCTAGTAGCAATCTCTAGTCCCAAACTATGTTCCCCCATAGGATTGTCATAAATGGACCTAGCTAGTGGGTCCACTTTAGCAAATGGTGATATGTACGGATTATACCTTGGCAAGTAGATTCCCCTTCTTTCGGTATGGGGGATGAACCAAATTCCATGATAGAACTCTCATGGTCTTATTGTCGGTTAAAGCTAATATCCCACAAAATGATTATGTTTTCTTCAAAACTTTTCTTATGTTCTTTATGTTAATGTATTTGACCATGTTTCATGATTCTTATGTCAAATATTCTTTAAAGCTTTTAAATGTTTCAATATGATCATGTCTACATGTTTTAAGTCATTCATGCTACCATGCCTATTTTTATGCATATTGCCTCATACTTAGTATATTTCATGTACTAACGCATACTTGTACCTACATTGTTTCACTAATGTAGGGCATGCCGCTCCTACCTCTCATTATCGTGGCTAGTTGGTTTCATAGACTTTGAAGATTGGTGAGTCCTCATGTTTTGAGGATCGAGATACCTTTATTGCTTTAGGTCATTTCCATTTTCAGACTTTGTATGTGATGTATGGGTTATGTCCCAATCACTTTCCTTATACTGTATTAGATGGCTTATTGAGACTTATGTTAGACTTCCGCTTTGTCAAACTCTTTTCAAATATAAATGCTTTCTTTTGAATTCTTTAAGTTCTATTATCTTGTATGATGTATGCTAAGTGGCTTGTGTAGGACCTCTCGTGATCCTATACACCATGTTACACCTAGGGTATACGTTGGATCGTGACAACAACTCAATAAACACTTGTAGTAGAGCTCGATTATGACATTTTGATACTTCTTGTACAATTAGCTAAAACAATTAGGAGTGTATTGCATTTGCTATTTCAAAGTCATTTTGGAGTGGAAGAAAAGAAAAAAAACTATTCTCTAAAAAAACTTAGTATACACCCCAAAAAATTGCAATTATTAGAAAAATATAAATGAAAAAATTGAAATACTAAATTAAAAATTGGAAAATTGAAAAACAAAATTCGGAAAAACTATTGTAAAATCTAGTTTATAAAAGAAAATTGTCACGACCCAAAGTATATCCTTGTTGTGACATGGTGTATAGGACCATGTGAGGTCCTACACAAGCCACTTGACATATATATACACAATATAATTAATGAGAGTAAAGATTCTAATATGAATAAAAGAGTAACATTAAAGCGAAAATCTACTATAGTTTTGATAAATCATTTTATTACAACAAAAGAAGTGGTCATGACGTAACCCATACACCACGTATAATTTTTGAAAACTAAAACATAGGAAAATGAACTAAATGCAATATGGTCCTCGGAACACGAGGACTCACCATCTCAACGAACTTCAAGTGATCACCAACTAGCCACGAGCGTAAGGAGAGAAAGTGTCACACCTTATATTATTAAATAATGTAGGCATAAGCATGCATTAGTACATGGAATGTACTAAGTAAGAGGGATATGCATGAAAACATGAAACATAATCATAAATGGACACAATAAAAAACATGATATGCATGATCAAGCTAAGCATAGAAAAACCTTTAAGGAAACATCATAAATCATGAACATGGTAAATGCATCTTAAAATCATAAGGAAATCTTCATAAACTTTGAGTAAAACTTGATTATTTTGTGAGATATTAGCTTTAACCGACAATAGACCATGCGAGTTATAACATGGAATCCGATGTAACTCTCACATCGAGAATGGAGAACCTATTTGCCAAGGTAGAACTCCATATCATATCATATGTTATAGGTGGATCCACTAGCTATGAAATTTAAGGCAATTCTATAGGGACATGTAGTTTGGAACTAAAGGTTGCTTTTAGAGACCACCCAATTCAGCCTCCACCTCAAAGTTCTCTCGGTGCTAAGTTAAATTCCAACGTAATATTCAATTTCAGAAACATATTATCGTCCTTGGAAAATTACATTACAAATACTAATCCAAGCTCAAAAACATCATAGAGTAGATCTATAAATCTTGAATCAAGCATATGTGACAAAACCATTCACAAATCCATGATTCCTTAATATGTGAGAAAATCCTTTCACAATTTCATTGATGCTCATTTTAAAGAATCATAATTCATAAAAAATTCCTTTTCATAAATCATGTATAACTTCATGAAAACGTCAATCATAGATTCATAGTTTGTTCATAAATTCATGTCATTCAGGGTTCATAGTCAAAATTCATGATCAATGCATGGGTTCATGCGATTTCAATTGGAAAGCATGTAATTAAGTTAAAATAATCAAAATAATATCAAAATCAAACAATTGAATCAACACAATTAGAACCCATAAGGAATTGAATGAATCCCACTCAATTTTTTTTGTTTGAGAAATTGAACTTTGGAGAATTGAAATATCTTGGGGCTCAATGGGTGAGTGGAACCCATTGATGAAACCCTATATACCTTTCTATTCAAAGCCCAAAATAAATGGAGGAATTGGAGTCTTGATGCTCAGAGTCCCTAGCCTTCTTCTTGACCTTAGGAGAGAATTGGAGGGGATGAAGATGGATGGGATTTGAGTGTTTGACTGAATAAGAGAATTGGGGAAGTTTTAAGGGTGGAAGAGTAGTTATAGGGATTAAAATAGGGGTCAAAGCGACATAGTATAGGTATTATATGCATAGATTAAGACCTAAATACCCTTAAAAATAACTGTTGGATGGTTCCTACGGTCCGTAAAACTTTCTACAATCCGTAGAACTTTCTATGGTCCGTACTGGTCAACCGTGGAACTAACTTCAGAAACCCAAATTTCACCTTACTTCCCACAAGACCTTTCTATAGTCTGTCTAAATTCCTAAGGTCGTAGACCCTATTCGTAGAACCCAACTTTAAGTCATAAATTTTACTAAGTCTGGAACATTCATATGGAACCCATCTACAACTCGTCAACCTTCTTATGGCTCAACCTAATATCCATAAGCCAAACTTCAAAAACTTGAATTACCCAAATCTCAACCACATTTCTACTAGCACCACCTACAACCCGTAGAAACTTCTACGAATCGTAGATTAGTCCCATAGGACTCAACCAGTAGCCCAAAATGAGATCTTTCCAGTCCAACATTGGCTTTCCAATTTCCAGGGTGTTACAATATCTCCCCCTGGGGAACATTTGTCCTCGAATGAGACTCAAACTAGAATGAATTGATTAGGAGAGAAACTAACAACCCAACATGAATGCAAATCTCATAGAAATGCACATAAACATGGAGAATCACTCGAAGCTAAATCAAAATCAAGTTTTTCAATAACATGCATGCATATGGAAACATAAGAATGACTAAAGCACATGAATCCAATAGACTGAACCATGAGGAACTAATATGTCAACCTAGAATAGGAGTGAAGGGAAATAGATGAGGATATCAGGACATCATAGTAGCTTCAACCTCTCAAGTATAATCCTCAACAAATTGATTCCTCCATAGAACCTTCACGGAAGCATCTTCCTTATTTCTCAACTTATGAACTTTTCGATCTAAAATCTCAACTAAAACCTCTTCATAGAAAAGATTCTCTTTAACTCCCAAATCTTCTAAAGACACTATGGGTGTCGGATCTCCAACACATTTCTTTAACAAAAAGACATGGAATACCGAATATACCAATGCTAGATCATTAGGAAATTTAAGTTCGTATACAACTTTGTCAATATGCCTCAATATTCTATATGGTCCCACATAATGGGGACTAAACTTCCCCTTCTTTACAAATCATTACACCCTTCATGGGTGAAATTTTCAAGTAGAACTAATCCTCAACATTAAATTCAAGCTCTCTTCTCTAGCATCGAAATAAGACTTTTGTTGACTTTGAGCCATTTTCAAACTTTCGCGAATAAGCCAGACCTTTTCCATAGCCTCATGTACCAACTCAAGCCCTATCAAAGTAACCTCACCAGCTTCAAACTAACCAATAGGAAACCTACACCTCCTACCATAGAGAGTCTCATACGGAGCCATCCCAATGATAGAATGATATCTATTATTATAAGCAAACTCAATCAAGGGAAAATAATCATTTTCATTACCCTTGAATTAATCACACAAGCTCTTAACATATCTTCTATAGTTTGAATGGTACGTTTGGCTTGCCCATCGGTCTTAGGGTTAAAAGTCGTGCTAAGTTTCACTTGAGTACCAAGACCTTGCTAAAACGACTTTCAAATCTGTGATGTAAACTAAGTACCACGATCGGAGATAATAGACAAGGTTTTTTCATGAAACCTTACCATTTCTTGAATATAAAGCTTGGCATAGTCTTCCGATGAGAATGAATCTTAAGGGGAAGAAAGTGAGTCGATTTTGTCATTTTATCCATAATAACCCAAATAGATTCAAACCAACAATGAGTGCGAGGTAAACCCGTAATGACGTCCATATTCAAATTTTCACACTTCCATGTAGGAATGCTAATGTCTTGAGCCAAACCACCCGGTTTTTTATGTTCAACTTTCACTTATTGATAATTTGGATATTTAGTTACAAATTCTGCAATATCCTTCTTCATCCCATTCTACCAATAGATTTCTCGTAAATCACAGTCCATCTTGGTGTCTCCCGAGTGAATAGAATACGGAGAACTATGAGCTTCTGTCAGAATCTGATTCCTCAACTCATCAACCTTTGGAACACATAATCAACTTTGATATTGAAGGACACCATCTACCCCTTGGGAGAACGCCTCAATGGCTTTTTTGGAAACTGACTTCTTCAAGTCAACCAACATCATCAAGATCTTGCTTGTCCTTCGCATCCGTTACAAAAGACGATGTCAATTCATTATGAACAATAGCACTACCCTCATTTGAATCAACCAAGCGAACACCCAATCAGGCCAATCTATGAACATCATGAACTAACTCATTCTTATCATCCTTAACATGAGCAACACTTTCCATTAATAGCTGACTAAGAGCATTCACCACCACATTTGCCTTTTCGGGGTGATAGAGGGCACTCTTGTCATAATTTTTCAATAACTTAAGCTATCTCCTTTGGTGAAGTTTCAAATTCTTTTGAGTGAACACATATTTCAAGACCTTGTGGTTAGTGAACACATTCACATGAACACCATATAGGTAATGCCTCCAAATATTTAGAGAAAACACTACTGCTACTGATTCTAAATCATGAGTCACATAATTATCCTCATGCACTTTCGATTTCCTTGAAGCATAAGCAATAAATTTCCCATGTTGCATAAAAACACAACCAAGACCAATTCCTAAAGCATCACAATAAACCACAAAACCATTGTTCCTTCTGATAATGTCAATGTATAGGCCAAAATGAGTCTATCCCTTAATTCCTTGTAATTCTTCTCAAAAGCTTCCAACCATAGGAATTTCACCTTCTTTTGAGTCAATGTTCTCAAAGGTGAAGCAATAGAGGTAAATCCATCTATGGACCTTCTATTGTAACCAGTCAAACCAAAGAAACTCCATATATGTGAAGCGGACAACAGTCTAGGACAATTTTTTAACCATCTTGGTTTTCTTAGGATCGACTTGAATACTGTCACGCCTCGAGGCTACCCTCTTAACGTAAACACAGGACTTAGAATCACGAGTGACCCAAACTAACCCCGAGCTAGCATATCATAAGCATATAAATAATTTTCTGAATTAAGGGATACTATGTGGAAGCTTAAATCATAAGATAAACTAAAATGGGGAAATACCCAATATTGGTCTGAATAACATACTAAATACGAGTTTACAATACTTGATTATAACTCAAAATACTAGAACTGATTCTAACTATGTCTGAAATAAGTCTCTAACAGACTAGAGATGCTAAGACATGCCCCCAGCTAACTCTAGCAAAACTAAAACTAAACAAAAAAAAAGACTGAATAGAAAACATGTCAATCGTCCTCAAAGAATGAGGACTCACCACTGATGCTGCTGAATACAGATTGGGAACTGATCTACACATGATCTGAATGATGAGGACCTGAACCTACATCACGAGAAGATGTAGCGCAGAGTATGCGTCAGTACTTGAAAGGTACTGAGCATGTAGGATAGGATAACGCTGAACAAATATACATAACTGAACAAAATATACTGAGCAACGATAAAATATGAACATGATAAAGATACTGAGATATACTAAAAATGAATTGAACTGAATGCAATGACCAAGTACATAACATGTTGAAACTAAATACTGAAATATAACTGGTAACCTAGTTAATGCACTCGAATCTGACTGTGGGAGCTACTAATAACCGACATAAAACCACGTGAGCTAAACGTGGAGTCCGATGTATACGCCCCATCGAGAGGACATAATATACCTTTCTAGTGGTATAAAGACATGACTGGTGTGATTACTAAATATGATGCCCACAGAGGGGACTTAACCTACAGGGGCACGTAGTTCTGGGATTATGAGGGTGACTTACCCTAGTCCAACTCGATATTAAGCGTACTCCAACTAGAATGTGTACCATACAACACAACTGAAATAAACTGGATAGCTCAAGATTCCGACATGCTAACTTAAAATGCAACATTAAGTACTGATAATGAAACATTTGAAAACTGAGGCATGTATATCTATATAAGCTGACCTAGCAAGGGTAATTTATGAACTAAACGAATACTACACAACTAGGGTTCTGAATTTCATGCAAGAATTAAGCAACATGGTTACGAAAACGTAATATTCTGATTAGGATTACTCTAACAGCTAAATCACAACAATTATCTAAAGTTCTAGAAACCCTAGGTCTAAACAGTATAAAGGGAATCAAGAATCTGACAAAATTCTAGGGACCTAATGGGTGAAAGTAACTCACTATTAAAATCCCACATACCTGGTAATGAATTTCACAGAGAAACCTTTCGATTTCAAGGCTAGAACTGAAGAAAACCTTGTTGTTGTTCTTGAAGATGCTAACGCCTGAATTCTCTTCTTTTTGCTTTAGTTTTGGTGAAATTAGGTGAATGAGTCACTTAGGGTAAAGTCTGATTAAGTTACTAGGATAAAATTGGGTTAAACCACATAGTTTAGGTGTCCAACGCATAAGGAAAATACCAAACGACCCCTGACTAAAATACTGTCGGGGCCAATCGATGGGCCTGATCGATGGACCGTGGTTGAACCTACGGTCCGTCCTGGTCAACCATCATTTGGCTTCAGAGAGGGGCTTCTGAGGGTGTCGATCCACGGACTTGGACCATGGCTCGTGGTATGACCTACGGTCCGATCGTGGGTCGACCCTTAGCTGAATTTCTAGAGGGGTTCTGGGAAGGATTTGAGGTGGCTAACCACGGACCACACATACGATGAGTGGGTCAACCTACGATCCATAGGTGGCCTCCGTTGGTGGCACCTGCAACTTCTGAAAATCTACATTAGTCCTTTCTGAATCTGGGGTGTTACATTATATCCCTCTTGAGAACATTCATCCTCGAATGAAGACTAAACTAGCTGGGAAAATAAAGGGAAAGAGCTACAAACCCTACCACTAAGTACTGAAAACTGAAATCTGACTGAACTAAGTTCCAAGAACATGCAAATACGCTGAAAATGCAAGTATAACTGAAGGAACATAATACTAAGACTGAATTTATGCAAGAGTAACTGAAAGACTGGAGAGGAACTATTACCTCAAGATGGAATTGAATCGGAAGGAAAGATATGTGGATACTTGGCCTTCATGGCTACTTCTACTTCCCAAGTAGCTCCCTCTACGGACTAACTCCTCCACAAAACCTTAACTGAAGCGACTTCTTTGTTTCTCAACTTTCGAACCTAATGATCTAGAATTTCCATTGGCACCTCTTCATAAGTGAGATTATCCTTCACAGCCACATTTTCTAATGGTACTATGGATGATGGATCACCCACACACTTCTTCAATAGGGAAATGTGAAAGACCGAATGTACCGCTGCTAGTTCTGCTGGTAACTCTAACTCATAAGACATTTTACCAACCCTTTTCATAATTCTGTAATGACCTACATATCTGGGACTGAGCTTTCCTTTCTTGCCAAATCTCATCACCCCTTCATAGGTGACACTTTTAGAAAAACCACCCAATCATCTATCTCAAACTCTAAGTCCATTCTCCTTACATCTGCATAGGACTTCTGGCGACTCTGGGCTGTCTTAAGTTTATCTCTGATGAGTTGAACTTTTTCCATAGCATCATGAACCGAATTTGGCCCTATCAAGGCTGCTTCACCTACTTCAAATCAACCAATTGGAGATCTATATTTATGCCCATATAATGCCTCATAAGGGGCCATCTGAATGTTGGAATGGTAGCTGTTATTGTAGTCGAACTCTATAAGAGGAAGGTGATCATCCCAACCGCCCTTGAAGTTGATCACACAGGCTCTTTACATGTCCTCTAAGGTCTGAATGGTACGCTATGCCTGACCATCCATCTGTGGATGAAATTTTGTGTTAAGATTAATATGAGTACCAAGACCTTTCTGGATTGACTTCCAAAAATGAGAGGTAAGATAAGGACCTCTATCTGAGATGATAGACAAAGGAACCTCATGCAACCTGAATATCTCATTAATGTAAAGCTTGGCGTAGTCCTCCTCCGAATATGTAGTCCTAACCGCCAAGAAATGAGCGAACTTAACAACTCTATCTACTATTACCCAAATGGAGTCATCCTGTCTATGAGTACGAGGTAAACCTGTAATGAAGTCCATGTTGATCACTTCCCGCTTCCATGTAGGAATGTTAATATCTTGAGTCATACCTCCTGGTTTCTGATGTTCTACCTTCACCTGCTGACAATTAGGGCACTTAGCCACAAAATCTGTTATATCCCTTTTCATGCCATTCCACCAAAAGACTTCCCATATATCACAATACATCTTAGTGGCACCTGGATGAATAGAATACCTAGAGTTATGGGATTCTATAAGGATAGGCTGTCTCAACTCACCCACCTAAGGAATACATAAATGACCCTGGTAGCGAAGCACACCATTTCCCCCTTGGGAGAAAACCTTAACTTTCTGCTGATGAACTGCAACCTTCAATTGAAGCAATATAGGATCACTGTCTTATTTTTTCTTAACCTCCGCTACCAATGAAGATTATAACCCATTCTGAACTATCACACCATTATCGAATATGTTCATAAGGCAAACTCCTAAGCGAGAAAGTCGGTGAACATCTTTTGCTAATTCCTTCCTTTCTTCCTCAACATGCGCTACACTACCAATAGACACTCTGGTAAGAGCATTAGCCTTAGCAGGATGATAAAGTACATTCATGTCATAGTCCTTGAGGAATTCAAGTTATATCCTCTGGCGAAGATTCAACTCTTTCTAGGTAAACACATACTGGAGGCTCTTATGGTCTGTGAACATCATACAAGTAATGCCTCCAAATCTTTAGGGAAAATACTACGGCTGCAAGCTCGATGTCATGAGTTGGATAGTTCTTCTCATGCACTTTAAGCTGTCTAGAAGCATAAGTTATAACCTTACCTTGCTGCATCAACACACAACCTAGGCCGACTCTGGACGCATCACAATATATTACATAACCGTTTGAACCCTCTGGTAGAGTCAAAACAGGAGTTGTAGTCAACCTGGTTTTTAGTTCTGAGAAGCTCTTCTCACACTCATCTAACCATTGAAACTTAACCTTTTTCTGAGTCAACTTAGTCAATGGAGAAGCTATGGATGAAAATCCTTCCACTAACCTTCTGTAATAACCGGCTAAACCCAAAAAAATTCTGATATCTATTGGAGAGGTAGGTCTAGGCCATTGTTTCACTGCCTCTATTTTCTAAGAATCCACTCGGATCCCTTTGCTAGATACTATATGACCAAGGAAAGCAACTGATTGTAGCCAAAACTCACATTTGCTAAACTTAGTGAATAATTGGTGATCTTTGAGAGTTTGTAGAACAACCCTCAAATGAGTCGCATGTTCTTCCTCATCCCAAGAGTAAATGAGGATATCATCAATAAAGATGATAACGAACAAGTCCAAATACTGCTGGAACACCATGTTCATTAAATTCATGAAAGTTGCAGGAGCATTAGTTAGTCCAAATGACATAACTATAAATTCATAATGACTATACCAAGTTTTGAAGGCTATTTTTCGGGATATCACTATCTCTGACTTTGAGCTGATGATAACCGGATCTGAGGTCTATCTTCGAAAAATAACTAGCACCCTGAAGTTGATCAAACAAGTTATCAATCCTAGGGATAGGGTACTTATTCTTGATTGTGACTTTGTTCAACTGGCGATAGTCAATGCACATCCTAAGAGAACCATCTTTCTTTATCACGAACAACACTGGTGCACCCCACGGGAAAATGCTAGGTCTGATGAAGCCCTTATCAAGAAGGTCTTTCAACTGCTCCTTCAATTCCTTAAGCTTAGTTGGAGCCATTCTGTAAGGAGGAATAGAGATAAGCTGTGTATCTAGAAGAATATCTATTCCGAAGTTGATTTCCCTTTCAGGATGAACTCCGGGAAGATCTTCTGGAAACACTTCTGGGAACTCATTCACTACTGGAACTAACTCAAGAATTAGGGTTTTTGTACTGGAGCTGACTCAAGAATTGGGGTTTTGGAGCTGGAATCCTTAACCCAAACTAGATGATAGAGATACCTCTTAGAGATCATCTTTGTGGCCTTAAGGTAGGAAATGAATCGACCCATAGGCACTGAGCTACTACCCTTCCATTCTAAGACTGGTTCGCTTGGAAACTGAAAACGAACGATCCTAGTTCTATAATCGACTGAGGCATAACAGGAATGTAACCAATCCATGCCTATAATGATATCAAAGTCTACCATTTCTAACTCTACAAGATCTGCTGAGGTGACTTTCTAAGAGACTGTGACAGGGAAATTTATGTATACCCGTTTGGCTATGACTGGGTCACCCATTGGAGTAGAGATTGAGAAGGGTTCAGAAAGATTTTCTAGACTGACACAAGAGTTTACTGCTATATAGGGAGTTACAAAGGAGATAGTAGCCCCTGGATCTAACAAAGAATAAACATCTAAACAAAAGACTCGCAACATACCAGTAACCACATCAGGAGAATCTTCCTGATCCTGGCGAGCTTGCAGAGAATACAACATGTTCTGGTGCTGACCACCACTTGTACCAGATGAAGTACCCTGCTGAGTTGGGCGACTTGCTGGTGCTGCTGAAACTGTAGACTGAGCGTTGTTAGTGTTACCCCCTATTTATGTTTAGAAGAAGGGAAATCCCTCAACTTGTGACCAGTCTCACCACACCCAAAACATCCATCATTTCCTGGAAGACACTCGCCCAGATGGTTCTTACCACACTTTGGACGAGTTGGGTAGGTCCTAGTACCTGAAACACTCCCCTGAGACTTAGAGCCTCATGCCCTACCTCATTGATCCTGTCGAAATCTGGGGGATAAAGAACTAGCTGATGAGGTGCTGGAGCTGAAGATTTCTGCTAAAACTACGACTGATTTCCACCACCTAATTTCTAATGAGAGTAATCATAATTCCCTGTTCTAACCTTCTTGTTGTCCTTAGCTAGTTCTCTAAGATTATCTCCCTCAACCTGCTGAGCATGAGTCATGAGCCTAGAGATGTTCATATCTTTTAACAACATAGCATTTCTTCACTCTGTGTTCACCAAGTCTGATACCCCAAATAGGAACTTACTCATTTGTACCCTGGGATCGGTAACCATATGTGGAGCATACCTAGAGAGTTGGGTGAACTTAAGTTTGTACTCTTGGACTGACATAGAACCTTGTCTCAAATTCATGAATTCATGCGCCTTAGCCTCTCTCAACTCTCTTGGAAAGAACCTGTACGGAAAAGCTCTAGTAAAACACTCCCAAGTCACAGGAGCTGCATTCTCACCCCTATTTTCCTTTCATTGAGTGAACCAAATGTGAGCTACATCCTTGAGTTGGTAGGATGCCCACTCTACCCTATCATTTCCAGTCATTTGCATCACTCCAAAGATCTTCTTGACCTCATTAATAAAGTTCTGAGGGTCTTCACCAACTTGCGACCCTAGAAACTCAGACAGATTCATCCTAACAAAATCACAGACCCTAGCTGTCGCTGATCCACCATTACCATCAGTAGAAATTGGAACCTGCTAATTGTTCTGGTTGGCTACACTCTGAGCCTAAAGCTGAATAGCGTTCCGAAACTCTGCATTCAAAACCTCATGGTCTGTGACTGGAGGAGTTGTGTTAGCGTTGCGGGCATTGGCATTCCTTGCATAAGCTCTATGAGGAGGCATGATCTAAAACGCATAACGTCGAGTTAGAAATGAGATCATACACATGCATGATAACAATAACAAAAAAGTGAAGTTTTTCCTAAAACACTTCATAGCCTCCCCGTCATAGGTGTGGCACGCTTCACACTCATAAAAGGGACTCTACTTAGTTTGGCTTTTCAGACATCCTAGGACTCTTAAACCTAATGCTCTGATACCAAGTTTGTCACGCCCCGAGGCTACGCCCTTGATGTAAACAAGGGACTTAGGATCATGAGTGACCCCAAGCTAACCCTGAGCTGGCATATCATAATCATATAACCAATTTACTGAATTAAGTGATACTATGTGAAAGCTTAAATCATAAGATAAACTGAGATGGGGAAATACCTAATACTGGTCTGAATAACATACTGAATAAGATTTTACAATACTGGATTATAACTCAAAATATTAGAATTGATTCTAACTATGTTTGAAATAAGCCTCTAACTGACTGCAAATGTTGAGGCATGCCCCCAGTTAACTCTAGCAAAACTGAAACTGAAACTAAAAAAAAATGAATAGAAAATATGTCAATAGTCCTCGAAGAATGAGGACTCACCACTAATGCTGCTCAATACATATTGGGAATCGATCTACATGTGATTAGAATGTTGAGAACCTGAACCTATGTCACGAGAAGATGTAGCGCAGAGTATGCGTCAGTACTTGAAAGGTACTGAGCATGCTGGATAGGATAACGATGCACAAATATACATAAATGAACAAAATATACTGAGAAATGATATAATATGAACATGATAAACATACAGATATATACTAAAAATGAAGAATGCAATGATCAAGTACATAACATGCTGAAACTAAATACTGAAATATAACTGGTAACCTGGTCAATGCACTAGAATCTAACTGTGGGAGCTACTAATAACCGACATAAAACCATGTGTGCTAAACATGAAGTTTAATGTATATGCTCCATCGAGAGGACCCAATATACCTTGCCAGGGGTATAAAGGCATGACTGGCGTGATCACTAAATATGATGTTCACAGAGGGGACTTAACCTATAGGAGCACGTAGTTCTGGGACTATGAGAGTGACTTAACCTAGTCCAACTCGATATTAAGCCTACTCCCAACTAGAATATGTACTATACAACACAACTGAAATAAACTGGATAGCTCAAGATTCTGACATGCTAACTGAATATGCAACATTAAGTACTGATTATGAAACATTTGAAAATTAAGGCATGTATATCTGTATAAACTAACCGAGCAAGTGTAATTCATGATCTAAACAAATCTACACAACTAGGGTTCTGAATTTCATGCAAGAATTAAGGAACATGGTTACGAAAACATAATATTCTGATTAGGATTACTCTAACAACTAAATCACAACAATTATCTGAAGTTCTTGAAAGCCTAGGTCTAAACAGTATGAAGGGAATCAAGAATCTGATTGAATTTTAGGGACATAATGGGTGAAAGGAACCCACTAGTGAAATCCCACATACCTGGTGATGAACTAAAGAAATCTTTCAATTTCAAGGCGGGAACTGAAGAAAACCTTGTTGTTGTTCTTGTGGATGCTAACGCCTAAATTCTCTTATTTTTGATCTAGTTTTGGTGAAATTAGGTGAATGAGTTGCTTAGGGTAAAATTTGATCAAGTTACTAGGCTAAAAATTACCAAAATGGCGTAGTTTTGGGGTTAAACAACGTATTTTAGGTGTTTCAGAGAGGGGCTTCTGAGGGTGTCGATCTACGAACCTGGACCACGGCCCATGCTCTGACCTACTGTCCATAGGTCCGGGTGTTTCATAGATGGGCTTCTGAGGGTGTCGATCCACGAACCTGGACCACGACCCATGCTCTGACCTACTGTCCATAGGTCCGGTCGTGGGTCGACCCTTAGCTGAATTTTTGGAGGGGTTCTAGGAAGGAGTTGAGGTTTTTGACCACGGACCCCACCTACAGTCCGTGGGTCAACCTACCGTCCATAGGTGGCCTTCGTTGGTGGCACCTGTAACTTCTGAAAATCTGCATTTAGTTCTTTTTGAATTTGGGGTGTTACAAATACCTTCATTAGAGACGATATGGACAAGGAAAGAAATGGACCTCAACCAAAAATCACATTTGCTAAACTTAGAAAACAATTCACGGTCCTTGAGAATTTGCAACACAATCCTTAAATACTCAATATAGTCATCCTCACTCCGTGAGTAAAACAAAATATCATCAATAAACACAATCACAAACATGTTAAGATATTTTTTAAAGATCCTATTCATCAAATCTATAAACTTCATCGGGCATTAATCACAGTAAAAGACACCACAAAAAACTCATAATGACTATACCGAATTTGAAAATTCATCTTCTGAATGTCACTCTCCTTCACCCTGAATTAGTGTAACCCGACCGAAGGTCAAGTAACTCACTCCTTGGAGCTGGTTAAACAAATTATCTATCATTGAAATAGGATACTTATTCTTTACAAAGACATATTCAATTATCGATAGTCACTGCACATTCGAAGGGAACCATCCTTATTTCAGACAAGCAATACTCAAGCACCCCATAGAGAGATAGTCTAATAAAACTCTTATCCAACAAGTCCTTCAATTGAACCTTTAATTTCTTAAGTTCTATCGGGGCCAAACGGTAGGGAAGAATAGAAATATGTTGTGTATCTGGGAGTAGGTCAATGCCGAAACCTATTTCCCTTTAGGATGAGTACCAGGACGATCATCTAGAAACAGTTCTAAAACTCATTTACAATCAGAACTTACTCAAGAGTAGGGATTTTAAAAACTGTATCCCTAACCCAAACAAGATGATAAATGAAACCTTTAGAAATCATTTAAGTTCCCTTTTCCCATGACATGATAGGTTCATTCAAAATCTTGAATGTGACCAATCCAGTTCTATAATCTATGGAAGCATAACATACATGTAGCCAATGCATCCCAAGAATAACATCAAAATCTAACTTATCAAGATCTATAAGATAACATGAGTAACTATGAGAAATATAAATAGGAAAATTTCTATAAACTCTCTTAGCAACAATAGAATCATCAATATGAGTAAAGACATGAAAGGGATTAGAAAGGATTTTAGGACCAACATCAAATCTCATGGCCACATAAGGAGTAACAAAGTATAATGTAGCACCTGGATCAAGTAAGGCATAAATATCAAGGTGAAACACTTTCAACATATCAGTCACCAAATTTGGAGAACCCTCATGATCTTGTTGTCTAAAGAGCATAAAATATATTCTAACGAGGAACACTCGAACCAGATTCACTAGGCTGAGTTTGCCTACCATTCTTACCCTTGATAGATTGCAACGGAAAATCTTTCACCTTGTGACCACTCTTTCCATAACTAAAGCAACTATCCATACCTGCTAGGAATTCACCCAAGTTACTCTTACCACACCTTTGGCAAGCTGGAATAGAAGATTTATTTCCATCGCCTCCTTGAAGTTTAGGATTAGACACCTTATTTTTGTTGAACTTAGGAGTCGGAGCATTAGAAGAACCTTACCGTAAAACCTTTGCCGTTATCTGGAATGACCTTGTCCACCAAACCTAGAATAATAAAAGACATCATTACTGGTCCTGCACTCTCTGGACTCTCTTGCCATTTCCCTGAGCATCTCCTCTTCAATTTGGTGGGCATGTATCATCAAATGGGAGATTGTAACACTCCAGAAAATAGTAGGCTAAACTAGGGCTTAACATGAGGGTTAGAGTGGTAAACGCACCTCCCCATACCTAAAAATATAGGGTTTCATGTTAGAACATCAAGGTACGACCCCCAAGAACCAACCAAGGGTCCTTGAGGAGAACCCTTAGAAAGTTGTCTGGCAGTGACCCACAAAAGGGGACTCACGCCTCGTGAGTCAGTCCATGCCCCGTGGGTGAGGGGTTGTGGGTCATGACAATGAAAACAGGCCACAGAACCTCCACCCACGGTTCACCAGCATGCCACATGGGTCCATCCATGGACCATGGTCATGTGGTCGTGGGTGAGGCCTGAAACTGCATTTTGGCAGTTACATTTAGGGGCATTCTGGGAATTCCCAGTTTTAATTAATACTAAGTGACATCATTTTACACTAAATAGACTAACTATAAAAGGTTTTTAAGTCATCAAATTAAGGCATCCAAGCCATTATTCTAAAAATTCCAAAAGAACTCATCATATCCAAAAATTCTCTCTCTAGAACTCCAAGGAAGAAGAAGAGGGAAATTGAAGCTAGGGTTTGAAGGAGAAAGATTTTATACTAAATTTCTTTGAAGATTCATAGCTAAGGTATGGTAGTCCTTCATCCATGGATAGCTTTCATCCATGGAGTCCCTCGAAATTCAATTTCAAAACTAGTGATTCCCTAAAAGCTAGGATTTTGACTCCAAGTCATGGATTCTTTTCAAAAACTAATTTAATGATTTAATTACTTTATATTATGATTGGATTGATGATTATCATGATTTTTATGATGAAATTTCCCATGAATCCATGAAATCTCCATATTCCCAATTTATGATCTTGTGATATGGGTGAATTTATGAAAGAAGGATATTATGAGATTATGCTTGTAGTAATTAAGTTATTTAAATCATGTTATTATCCATGTCTAAAGTAGTAATTTTAGATGTGTCGATTGAATGTGATCCTTGATACTTGAAGGGTAAAGTATGAGGATTATGCATGATTATGAGATTTATGTATGTGCTTTGTAAACACTTTGAGAGTAAAGTGAACATGATTATGATCTAATTGTTGTGTTGCTGAAAGGTTATTCTCATATACACACTCATGCATGAATATGATATGATGTGAAAGC
>JAJOOO010019947.1:0-20757 GCA_029582685.1 Solanum piurae
TTTTTAATTAAATGCGTGTAACTGTTATCCTTAATTAAAGGAGTAATTGAGTATTAATTAAGAACTCTAGCAGATTTTGGCCTTTGAATACATGTATTCGAAGGTTAAAAATCGAGATACGTGTATCCAACGGGTAAAAAAGATCGACATACATGTTTTATTAATTTTGAAATAGATGTGTATTACTGTTTTCCTTAATTAAAGGAGTAATTGAGTATTAATTAATAACTCTAACAGATTTTGGCCTTTGAATACATGTATCTGAGGGTTAAAAAATTGAGATACGTGTATCTGGCGGGTAAAAAGATCAAGATGCATGTTTTATTAATTTTGAAATAGATGTATTACTGTTTTCCTTAATTAAAGGAGTAATTGAGTATTACTTAAGAACTCTAACAGATTTTGGCCTTTGAATACATGTATCCGAGGGTTAAAAAATCGAGATATATGTATCTGATGGGTAAAAATGATCAAGATACATGTTTTATTAATTTTCTGGGATTGTATCCTTAAGAAGATGTGTTAGAAACAACATCTTGCACTAGATGTGTAACTGGGTTTAGAGATGTATCTGTTTTGGTAAGTAGATCTTCACGTAGTTCTTTCATTTATATTGGGTTGTTTCCGTTCTTAGATCTATTCTCAGCTTGAATGTTAGCTGATGGAGATTCAACCCTGCAATGAAAAAATCTTGAGAGAAAACAAAACTATAAAGTTCATATCTCATAAACATAATGTATATTAATGTTAATGTGTTGTACACTTATTGAGAATCATTCAATTTTGGGAATGATCACCCATGAAAGAATAAATAGCAACAAGATCATACTATGTAGGACTTAATTCGTAAAACTTTTTAAAATTGAAATTTAAAATGATATGAACTCTATCATAGATATAAGAAAAGGGAGAACTTTATTCTAGATACATGAGAATAATGAAACAAAGTTACAAATTTCTACATATAATTTTGAATGCCAGTATTCAATTTTGATAATTTGCTATTAAAACATAAATTGAGAGAAAGAAAGAAGAAAAAGATGGTGGAAGCAGTGGAAGACGTGAGGGTGGGGCTGATAAATACGGATGAATAATGAAAATTTTATTTGGAAGAGAGAAATGGTTGATGAGCGAATTTTTTTTAATGCTAATTCACCATTAATTTAGGTGTTTAAATATAAAGATAATTAATCAATCCCATTTTTAAGGGATTTGTATATTTGATTGTATCTTTTAAAATATATGGTATAAAATTTAAAAGTGGTAATATAAGTAATTGTTTGAAACTAGAGGTAAAATTAGTATATATGATAGTGATGTTTGTCTAATTAAGTAGTTTTTCCTTTATTATTTTATATTTATTTTATCACATCTCAATTATTTCAAAAATTCATGAAATATTTATAAAGGATCAAATTCAAATTATCTTAATTCGAGAAATATATCAACGACCCTCGAATTACAAAGATCAAGTCCAAATCATCCTAGTTCGAGAGTGTCACGACCCAGACCATCGTGATTGACATTCACACTAATCCTCCGGTGGGAGAACCATTACTACAACTCAACTAACCATAAAACTAAGCATTTAAAGAGACATAAACAAGTTTAAATGCAGAATTAAAGTAGAGTTCCCATAAACTCCAAAAGACCTAACAAACATTGCGGAAATTATTCCCTAGAACCTGAAAGTCAATGTACCAAAACTATATCAAGGAACCATAGTCTAAAGATATGGGTACAACCCAAACTAAACAAGAGAATTATCTAAAGAATTAGTCTAAGTCCGAATAAATGAACTAAACAAAAAGAGAACTCAAGGCAGCCCGGAAGAACTGACTCACCATTGAATTTGATGACGATCACTGATCTTCTAAACGAGGTCTGTCAGTAGCCGCTTGAAGATGCCCTGTACTCAACAAAGAAAGAGTAAGTGCAGTATTAGTACACAACCACAGTGTACTGGTAGGATCACATGGCTATCCAACTAAGTGCAATATAAGCAAGTAATTACAACATCATAAACATGCATACACCGAACATATACAATATCAATATGATTTCAGGATCAACGTACAATTCCACCTTCTCAACAATACACATATGTATAACAAGTCATTCGTCCTCTCATGAAACCCAAACCCAAACCGTTAGTGTATCGGATCGTGACACCCGTTCCAAGTTAGTTTGTCGGATCGTGACACCCATTCTAATATTTATGTTGGTACGTGACATCAGATCCCGGTTAGTGTGTCGGAATGTGACACCCACTCCATTCGACATGCCACAATCACAATCACAATCACAATATACATTCTCACAATCATACAATTAAGAAGTGATTCATGTCATATAGTTATTCGTTCATACTCATTTACAATTAGTGTGATCAATAATGCAACATTCGCATACATACATACAATATAATGAAGCAAGTACAAATATATATCACACAACATGAAATCACGACCATCACCTACCTCGAACAAAGCTTGAATCCCCTAAGAAACTTGATTCTTCCTTTTCCGGATTCTTTCCACTTGTTCTTGGTCTACAAACAATCATAATAATGCGAAGATCAATAAACAAGACCTAATTACCCGAATTATAATCAATAACATCAACCCTAGGTCAAACCCTTGATCCATATACCCAGATTAGGGCTTTTTCCACCATAAATTCCAAATCAACACCCTTCCCCATCGATAATTACCAAAGAAACTAAGTTCTACGGATCGAAAAATGGATTCGGGGAGTGAAAACCTTACTGTTAGCCTCAAGAATGGTGAAAAATTGTCAAGAAACCACCTGGGTACGTTCCGTAGCTCTCAAAGTTGAAACCTGTAGAATAAAATATTTTTGGAGTTTATTGCCGACTTAAGTCGTGACTGGTCCGCTATGGCGGCCCCCAACCCGCCACAGCGGCCCCTCCCTGGCGGTGTAAATTTTGCCCTGGCGGCTTGCGTGGAGATAAAACGTCGTAATTAGAGTCTCAAACCCCCATTTCACAACACACCTTCATCCCATGACACTCAGAAAATACTTGTTCACGCTAAGATCAGTTTTGAGAGTTCTACTCGCCCGAATTCGATTTCGTAAAGTCATACGGGTTCCTTAACGTCTTAGCTATCTACTCAAATGATCAAATTCCTAATTTAATCTCCCAATCGTTACCAGATTTCCCTAGACTCACATGACTCCAATTTCGTCCAAATCTGGACTAGGCTAGGAAATCCCACGTTACTACCAAAAAAGTTTTCTGGCCCCAATTCTTTCCCCATTGACTTTTCCCTAACGACGGAATCAGGTCGTTACAATAGATATCAATTTACTCATAACTCGTCCTCGAGTGATCAATTAGGAAAGACTGGCTAAAGTAAGGGTAAAGTAGTACCTGAATCACTGAACAACTGGGGATACTTATCCCACATGTCCTTACCTTTTGGACAATGCCTCAATGAAGTCATCACAATACTCGAGTGATAATTATTGTTGTATGTACACTTAACTAACAACAAAGCTATTCCCAATATCGTACAAATGTCTGCAACATGTTATCAAGGACTTGACACAACCATCAGGACAAATTCTCTCACATAAGCATGATAAAATTCTAAATCAATACTCGCTACAATTAGAGGTGGCCCTGAACCAACCAACACACACTCATAATACTTAACCAATCATAGTTCTTATTAGCATCTCCATCTCACAACATAAATTTCCATGAGCTTAAGTTATAAAAAAATGATCTTTAGACATCAGATACTTATCGAGGGATACGTCCAAGCATACAAGCCCTCCAACAACACTATCGAAATGCTAGATTTAGTAATTGTAGATTACCTCTTAAGAACAGTAGAATTGGACCCAATGATCCCCACATTCAACCACACACAATCAATACATGACCTCAACAAATAGATGAATATTAAGATTGTCGGACAACCATAATTACACATGGTATCTCTTTTATAAATTCTCATAAGCAAGGTGGTACATGTAGAGCCACTGAAATACTTTAACAACTCCAAGACGACACCAAATATGTCCTCTAAAATAACCAAATCTTCCCTATCATCCCATTCAACCAAGAGAATATCGCAGGATTGGTACCCCTGATCCACCACTAGGGATCCACCCACAAAAGTGAAAACACACGTGATCATAGCTAGTGAAACATACTCACCACCGTGTACCAAACGAAATAGATGGTCGCGTAATTTTTTTTACGGAATAACACTAAAGGTTTTCCTCTAAAGAGTCAATACTAGTCCTTTCTATTGAGTTGACTCCACACCCTCTTCACATGATTCCACTAAAGTACACACTCTCAATACTAACAACCATCATGAACACTCTGACCATTTACCTTACTAAACCAACACTTTTAAATGAAAACCTTTCTTAGGTACTTAACAATCAACAATAATAAATTTTTCAACTCCACCCATGTGTAAGTCCTTTCAAATGCTCAATACCGAATACAATTGATCGTTTCTCACATTGCCAATTCATACCTTGACAAAATATATCACCACGAATGTAAACTTACAATGAAAAATATGAATTGTAAATTCAACCGTAAAACACAATCCCCTTATCTATCAACATTAGCTTGTACCTTGAAGATTTTTAGGAATTCATGGATCTTCGCTTATCATTGATCGCATCTCCATCGATCTTACAATATCCTTCGCTAAAAATTCAATCGTACTCATTACTAAATTCAAAAACAAAACAAAGCACTTATCATCACACTCAAGCTAATGTCTGTACACTCCTTTCTCAAGTATTTTCCAATAGCTTTTAACCAATCTGATGGACCCATGACACTATTACCATAGCCACAACAAATCAAATGAAATCACACGTCTCTGAACCCAATTATCTACCCCTCTAAAGATACCTCTTTGGCCTTTGCAAACAAATAAAATATTCTTTCTCTAGCCTCTCTCTAAAGGTTGTACTACATCCCACTATTTTTTTTCTTCATTATGACTCTAGCTCTTTCAAATTCTATTCGAGTGGTGTCCCACCATCTCTTAAAAATTTTCATACAACCATGTTACGCACAAAAGGTTGAGAACCCACAACCTTAGATACTCGCGAGTCGTAATTACTACATAAACTTCGCTTAACCACAATCTTATTGTATAGTTGCATCCCATCACAAACTCTTATTACCATTATGCTCAGTCAGCTCGGACTATCACTACGAAGTCAATATTTTCATCAACACCACACCTCAAACTTAGGTAAACTCATCAAATTCAAAGGATTAACCAAATTTTTATACGCACTTACTTACTAAAATCTTCAATATCCTTCACCCAAGTATACTCAATGGAGCTTTCTTTATCCATAAGCTTGTCATTCCGATATCAATCCACCCCTTTAGGGCTTAAGATAAAATCACCAGTCCTCATACTACCATCATTCTTCTTAACAAACAAGACAGGAGCACCCCACGGGGAAGCACTAGGATGGATGAAACCTTTATCAAGAAGCTCCTGGATTTGAGCCTTAAGCTCTCTCAATTCTACTAGAGCCAAGCGATAAGGAGGAATGATGATGGGGCAAGTATCAGGTTCCAAGTCAATGCATAATCTATATTTCAATTCGGAGGCATACCAGGAAATTCAGTAGGAAACACTTCACTAAATTCTGACACCATAGGAATAGACTCAATAGAGGGAGACTCAACCTTATCATCCCAAATATGAGCTAAATAAGCCAAACAACCCTTCCCTGCCAATATCCTAGACCGCACGAAAGATATGATCTTAGCTGATTTAGGCTTGTACACCCCTTCCTACTCTAACCTTTCCCTACCCGAGATCTCTAGAGTTACCGACTTAGTATTACAATTAAACCCAGTATAATAGGGATACAACCAAATCATGCCTAAGATTATATCAAGTCAGTCATATCCAGCATAACCAAATCAACCCAAGTCTGAAAATCCATAAACACACAGGACAAACACGATACACATGGGTGACTATGACAGACTCTCCAACTGGGGTGGAAACATGGATGAGGCATCAAGTACATCACAAAACGCATCAAATCCCAAGGCAAACTGAACTGACACATATGAACAAGTAGAACCCGGATTCAAACAAACAGTATCCATCTAGTCACAGATAAGAATAGTACTTGTGATCACTGCATCTAATGCCTCAACCTCGGTCCTTCCTGGAAATGCATAAAACTGAGCCTTGTCATCTCAACGGGCAACCTCCTTGCCTGGCTGCACTGCTTCTCTACCTGCATTACCATTTCCCCGGCCTCAATGGCCTTGCTGATTTCCTCCTCATTTTCCTAGGTTCTCCACAATTGTAACACACTTAATAACTTAACTAAGTAAGCATTGTTGCTATTGTAGTAGTCGTATCATTACTCTCTTTGATATACGATCAATCCAGGAAATCATAGTATAACTTCTAACGTCAATTGGCATAACTTAATTTCATCATTCGTTAAACAACCCATACATGTTATGACAACAATACTAAATGCATTTTCCAAAGTAATGGTGTTCATTATCTAGCTGTCCCTTACCAAAACTTCTTGAATGTTGTCACCTATAAACTTGAATATGCAAATCTGAACTTAATCCCTTCACAAGCGATGATAGTAGCTAGCGAGCCCCACACAACTCTTACATTTAGTCACAGAGCTAGGTCTGACCCAATTCCTGATTGCTTCAATATTTTGGGGATCTATCATTACCCCTTCCCTTGAAACTACATGCCCCAAAAAGGTAACTGAAGTTAACCCATAATAAACACTTAGAAAATTTTACATACAACTTTTGTTTCCCAAGAACACCCAGAATAATATGAGGATGGTCGGCATGCTCTTTCTCACTTTTCGAATAAACCAAAATGTTATCGATAAATATTATACCAAACGAATCAAGAAATAGTTTGAACACACCATTCATCAAACTCACGAAAGCTGCATGCACATTTTTCAGCCCAAACGACATAACTAGAAACTCATAGTGCCTATAGAGGAATCTAAATGCCATTTTTGGTATATCCTCAGACCTAATCTTTAACTGATGATAACCAGACCTTAGATCAATCTTAGAGAAAACTGATGCACCTTGCAACTGGTCAAAATATCATCTATTCGAGGCAGAGGATACTTGTTCCGAATGATGACCCTATTCAAATGTCGGTAGTCTATACACATCCTCTCTTGCTAGTGATGGTGTTACCACTTTTATTGCTCTAGTTCGGACCATAGAGTGAAGGAGGAAAGATACCAATTTGTATAACCCAGATACCAATTGGATTCAAGTCATAGCACGAAGGAGTATAAAGAAGTGAGTTTTTCCTAAAGTCCTATAACCTCTCGAAGAAAAGTATGGACGTCTTCGTACCGTTCCACAAGACTCTACTAAACTCATTTTGGTACAATGAGATCAATGAACCTAGGGCTCTGATACCAACTTTGTCACGACCCATACCATCGTGATTGGCACCCACACAAATGCTCCGGTGGGAGAACCATTACTACAACCCAAATAACCACTAAACTAAGCATTTAAAGATACAAAAGCAGGTTTAAATGCAGAATTAAAGTAGAGTTCCCATAAACTCCAAAAGACATAACAAACATTGCGGAATTTATTCCCTAAAACCTGAAAGTCAATGTAGAAAAACTCTAACAAGGAACCATAGTCTAAATAAATGGGTACAACCCAAACTAAAAATGAGAATTATCTAAAGAACTAGTCTAAGTCTGAAGAAATGGACTAAACAAAAGGAGAACTCAAGGAAGTTCAGAAGAATTGGCTCACCCTTAAATTCGATGATAATCACTGATCTTCTAAATGAGGTCTGTCAGTAGCCGCCTGAAGATGCCCTGTACTCAACAAAGAAAGAACAAGTGTAGTATCAGTACACAACCACAATGTACTTGTAGGATCACACGACTATCCTACTAAGTGCAATATAAGCAAGTAATTACAACATCATAAACATGCATACACCGAACGTATACAATATCAATATTATTTCAGGATCAATCAACAATTCCACCTTCTCAATAATACGCATATCTATAACAAGTCATTGGTCCTCTTATGGAACCCAAACTCAAACAGTTAGTGTACCAGATCGTGGCACCCGTTCCAAGTTAGTGTGTCAGATCGTGACACCCATTCTAATATTTATGTCGGTACGTGACATCCGATCCCAGTTAGTGTGTCAGAGCATGACACCCGCTCCATTTAAAATACCACAATCACAATCACAATGTACATTCTCACAATCATACAATTAAGAGGTGACTAATGGCATATAGTTATTCGTTCATACTCATTTACAATTAGTGTGATCAATAATTCAACATTCACATACATACATGAAATATAATGAAGCAAGTACACACATATATCACACAACATAAAATCACAACCATCACCTACCTCGAACAAAGCTTGAATCCCCTAAGAAACTTGATTCTTCCCTTTCCGGATTCTTTCCACTTGTTCTTGGTCTACAAACAATCATAATAATGCGAGGATCAATAACATCAACCCTAGGTCAAACCCTTGATCCATATACCCAGATTAGGGTTTTTTCCACCATAAATTCCAGATCAACACCCTCTCCCATCGATAATTACCAAGAAACTAAGTTCTACAGATCGAAAAATGGATTCGGGGAGTGAAAACCTTACCTTTCGCCTCAAGAATGGTGGAAAACTGTCAAGAAAACACCTGGGTACGTTCCTTATCTCTCAAAGTCAAAACCTGCAGAATAAAACATTTTTGAGGTTTATTGCCGACTTAAGTCGCGACTGGCCCGCTATGACGGCCCCCAACCTGCCACAGCCGCCCCGCCCTGATGGGATAAATTCCACCCTGACAACTTGCGTGGAGACAGGACGTCGTAATTAGAGTCTCAAATCCCTATTTCACAACACACCTTCATCCCATGACAATCAGAAAATACTCGTTCACGTTAAGATTAGGTTTGAGAGTTCTACTCGCCCGCAATTGATTTCGTAAAGTCCTACGGGTTCCTTAACATCTTAGCTATCTACTCATATGGAAAATTCCTAATTTAATCTCACAATCCTTACCAGATTCCCGTAGACTCACATGACTCCTTTTTCATCCAAATCTGGACTAGGCCAAGAAATCTCACGTTACTACCAAAAAGTTTTCTGGACCTAATTCTTTCCCCATTGGCTTTTTCCTAACGACGGAATTAGGTCGTTACAGAGAAATACGCCACTAATGGCGCTTGAATTTTGAAAATCAAGTCCAAATCATCCAAGTTCAGGAAATAGTTCAAATCTTGAACAAAATAGTTCTTTTTTGTATTCTATTATTTCTCAAAGGAGGAATGCACATGAATATATTACTACTACTAAGTTACAATATATGGAAATAATTAATATCTTTCTATTTTACAAAGATCACTAGAATCGAGCAATATCCTATTAACAAAGATTATAGAATCTAGCCCTAAAATATCTCTACACTCCTCCTCAAGTTGGTGCATAGATGTCGAACATGCCCAACTTGCTCTTTAACTTTGAGAACATTTTACTTGAAACTGCTTTAGTAAAAATATCAGCCAATTGGTCCTCCGATCAAATCTTGGGTAACTCTAGTATCTTTCCATTCAACTTTTCCTTGATGAAAAATCTGTCTCCCTCCACATGTTTGGTACAATCATGTTGTACCGAATTATGTGCGATATCACGTGCAACCTTATTATCACAATATAGTTGGATTGGTGCCTTAGGTGGATAACCCAAATCTGTTAAGAGAAGTCTCAACCATAATGCTTCACATATTTCAAGTCTCATTCCTCTGAATTCCGCCTCCGCACTTGAGGGAGCAACAACATTTTGGCTTTTGCTTCTCCATGTTACAAGATTTCCTCCCACAAAAGTGAAATATTCTAAAGTAGACCGTCCATCATCAATAGCTTCAGCCCAATCAACATCCGTATATACATTTATGACTAGAGGATCTACACATTTTGTGAACAAAATTCCATTTGCTGGAGCATACTTCAAATATTTCAAGATGCACATAATTGCATTCATATGTTTTTCTTCAGGAATATGCACAAATTGACTTACCATACTTAAATAATATGCATGGTCTGGTCTTGTGTGTGCTAAGTACATTAATCTTCTTACAAGTCTCTAGTATCTTCCTTTATCAACTGGAATTTGATTAGGTTCAACACTTAATTTGAGGCCTTCTTCAACAGGTGTATCAACTGGTTGACAAGCTGTCATGCCAGTTTCCTTTAACAAATCAAAATTATATTTTCTTTGGGACAAGAAAATTCATTTATATGATTTAGACATTTCAATTCCAAAGAAAAACTATAATTTTGGGACAATCATAGATCTGATGTCAGCTTAAATAATATGCAGGGTCATTTCCTAATCAAAGAACATATAATTTGGCTATACTCAAAGAAACACCGATAACCCAAAGAAAATATAATTTTGATTTGTTAAAGGAAACTGGCATGACAAATGCCTTCATAGATCTGATGAATTTTCTAAACCATTCTCTTGGTGATTGTTTCAGTTCATAAAGTGATTTCTTTAATCTGCATACTTTATAATCATGTGATCTCGGTATCTTGTACCCTGGAGGATAGTCCATATAGACTTCTTCAGAAAACTCATCATGTAGAAAAACATTTTTCACATCAAATTATTGTAGTGTCCAATCAAAATTTACAGCCAAGAATAATAGCACTCGAATTGTATTGATTTTTGCAACAGGTGCAAATGTTTCTCTATAGTCGATTCCATAGGTCTAAGTATATCCCTTAGCCACCAATCTCACTTTGAATCGTTCTATCATACCATTTGTTTTGTACTTGACTGTATACAACCATCGACATCCAACCATTTTCTTTCCTGGTGGACAATCGACAAGTTTTCATGTATCATTTTTTTTCAAGGATTTCATCTCTTCATCCATAGCTGCTTTCCACCTGGTATCAGTTAAGGCTTCCTGCACATTGTTAGGAATAAATACAATAGATAATTGATTTACAAATGACTTATTTGATTCCGACAAATGATATGGCTCAATGGGTATCTAGTCTTACTAGAAATTTCTGGTTCATAGGTGGATTTAGGAAGACCTCTATTGTGTCATGGTGGTAGTTGTTTGACTAATGGTTTGGGTACAAAATCAGAAACATCCTGAGTTGGTTTGGTACATCAATTGCTTGTTGGGTGAGGGGTTCATTTGATATTGGACTAACTTCTTCAATTTCTTGATTTCCAGTAGCACCCAAATCTTCTTCTTCAACTTCCTGATTTTCAATAATATCCAAATCTGATTCTACCATATCTTGTATATGTCCCATTTCTTGATGTTCACCACCACATAAACTTGATTCATTTACAACCTGGTTACTAGGTGCAGAAAGTATCAATTTTTCATAATTTAGAGACAAAATATCCTCCATGTACTCCCCTTGGAGTTTTATTTCATTAGAAAAATACATAGACTCTTTATGAAAAATAACATCCATTGTAACAAACATTCATTGAGTTGGAGGATAAAAACATTTGTACCCTTTTTGATGAGTAGCATATCTAAAAAAACACACCGAAATGCATGAGGGGATAGCTTATTGCGTTGATGCTTATGAAGATGTAGAATGCTACACAACCAAAAATACGAGGAGTCAAATTTGGGACTGCCGGTGCAATCACTGCTTCAGCAAGAGCTTAAGATGGTGTTCTAAAGTTAATTCTGCTAGAAGAGACTAGATTAATTAAATATGTTGTACAAGTGAGTGCTTCTCCCAAATAATATTGTGGCAGATGAGCTTCAATCAATACAGCACGAACAACTTCTAAAAAATGATGATTTTTTCTCTCGGCTACCCCATTTTTTTGGGTGTATTGGGACAAGTAGTTTGATGAGCAATTCCATGTGCTTATAAATATCGCTTAAGTTCATATTTGCAATACTCTCCCCCATTGTCACTATGTAGAAATCTTACTTGGGCATTACATTGAATGCAAATCATTTTATGAAATGTTTGAAGCAACAAATTCACTTCACTTTTGAACTTCATCAAACACACCCAAGTCAGTCTAGTACAATCATTTATAAAAGTAACAAATCAACGTGATCCACCTAATGTATTCACCTTGGATAGACCCCAAAAATTTGAATGTAAAATCATAAAAGGAATTTAATTTTTATTCATTGTTGGTGAAAAAGACACACGGTGACTCTTTGAAAGTTCACAGACATCACAATAGAAATCAGAAACATCAAATTTTGTAAATAACTTAGGAAATAATTTATTAAGATATCCAAAAGAAGCATGTCCCAATCATCGATGCCATAGCCAAACATCAGATTTCCTTGTTTTTTCCTCACAACTTAACATATCAATCGATAATGCTTGGCTAAACTGATTAGAACTTTTGACTCCAAATTCAAGTAATACAACTTCTCTTGTCTAGTACCAACAATTAGTCTTCCTCGTCTGGATGTCCTTAAACACACAATAGTCAGGCCAAAACATTACAACATAAGATAAAGTTGTGGCAATTTGGGAAACAGACAAAAGAATCCAATGATGGAACTACAAAGACTGTCTAAATTTAAATTATCAATGAGGGACAAGGATCCGTCCCCAATGATAGATGCTGAAGAAACATTAGTGGTGGAAATATACTTTTGTGACGAGGGTTTAAGGGATGAAACTTTTTTCTAGAATCAAATGTCATGTGATCCGTAGCTCCAGAATCAATAAGCCATGTACTATTAGAAACAAGTGCAGATGAATTCAAAGCCTTATCATTGTTACCTCTCGTTGCTACCAAGGTTGTGGATTGCCCAATAACATCTTCCTTGGCATTTGTTTCTACCATTGCAACAGTGAAACTGTTGCTTGCATTTCTCCTTCTTGAATCATGATTATGATCCCATCGGTCTGAATATACCACAACTTCAAAACAAGATTCTTTTGTGTGCCCTGGTTGGTCACAATGAGTACACTTATAAGTGGACTTGTTGATACCCTTAGACCTCATTAAATCTGGTTGTTTTTTAGAGAACCAATTTTGATTAGATCTATATTTGCTCACCATGAATGCTGCTTCAGATTTTTCAAGTTCTCCATTCACTATTGCATGACAGACAGATTCACGACAAACCATTGAGTAACATCATGAGTTTGAGATTTGGACTCATTTGGGGTTTTATTTATATAGATTTAGTGTCCTCAAATGCTTAATTTGTACCATAAACTGATGTTAAAGCATTGATTTTCAAGTATATGGATTGAGGAACAAAGCAAGGACACTAACAGGAAAAAAGGGAACAAATCAAATTGAAGAAGTGAAGAAAGGCGAGCCTGAGGATCGCCAAGACCATTTGGAGAATCGCCGAGTGGCTAAGTTGACCGCCTAAAGTTCCAGTGTGCCAGTCCTGAGGGAAGAAACCAAGTCGGTGAATTGCCGAGAAGTTCTGCGATGCAAAGAGAGATCGCCCAAAATTACAGGACTTGAGGATGCTGAATACCAAAGCAAAAAGACAATAGAAGAGAGCATTGGGTGGTTCGCCGACTGGTTCGGCGAACAGTCGGCGAACAGTCGGCGAGCCCGACTTACTTCGCCTAATGGCCCTTCGTCGCTTATTTTTGGCAACTATAAATTGGATTTTAAACATTTAACTTGTATCGATTTATAGTCTGGAACCATTTTCTCTTGAGTTTTGATAGTTTCTTAGTAGACTAAAAAATCTTTCTGAGACTCAATTTGGAGATTTTGCAAGGGGGTTTCAAATTTTCTGCAAATTAAAGCATTGTAAAGGCTTAATTACTCTTACCCAGTTGATGGATGATCGATTTGGTAACCATTTTTATTTTTTCATGATGTTTGGCTAAAACCCCAATTCTTGGGGAGTGATCATGTGATTATGCGTTGAATTAGTTTGTGGGTATTGTTAATTACTAGTTTAAATATTATATTGAAGTGGGTTTAATCATTAGCTGAGCTTTAATTTATGAATTGTAGTTGCAAATGCAGTTCTAATTTTGTGTTCTTATCTTGCTCGAGAGAGAGGTTTTTGAACCAAAGCTTTTGATTAATGGTTTGTAGGCATTGGGTTGATTTAGGCTCAGCTCGAGAGAGTGAATCCTAAACCCATTCCTACCCATCTTGCTCGAGAGAGAAGATGTATTAAGGTTATGGGTTGTTCTTAATTGCTATGCTTGTTGATGTTCGAGAGAAATCACTTGAAGCGGAATAGTTGTTCGAGAGAAAGCTATTTCAATTATAGTCTAGCCTACCCACTGACATTTAGCTATTTACTAGTAGTTTAAATCACCTATATATTGAAATTTTCCTATAATCGATCACATCCCGAGAATTCCTCTCCTTATTGTTGTTTCATATTGTTTGTGACTGCATAGTAGTTGATAGCTGAAAACCAAAAGAAAAACCCATCTGACATTTAATGTCACCCCTTTTGATTTGTTTCGTGTATTTTTGATAATTTCTATTCCTCTAACTAGTTAGATCACATTCGTAATTCTTAATTGAATTGTAACACGTACCTCTCCGTATGGGATTCGACCCCAACTCAATTGTTAGGTTATATATTGCTTAACGATCATTTACACCTAGAATCAGATGAGGTGTGCTTGAAACATTATTCATCAAAATTGTGCCGCTGCCGGGGAGTGATGTTGTTTAAAATTCTTTTATTGAAGTTAAATTGTGATCTTTGTAGTTATAGTTGAATCTACTTATTTTTGTTTTTGTTTTTGTGTTACTTGTGTTAAACAGAGCAGGAGATGAGAGCCAACGGAAGTAATGGTAGCCAAGTGGGCCACCAAGACGAGATTGGGAACCTCAATGACCCAAACCAAGTGGGTGGTGTTGGTGCCATTCGTTTGCCTCCGGCAGAAGGAAACACGGTTTTTCACATCATAAGCACAATGCTTCAACTCCTACAATTGAAAGGATTGTTTGGAGGGCTGGCTGATGAGGATCCCCACGAGCATATCAGAATTTTTGTTGATGTCTATAGACTATTCTCATTTAAGAACATATCGCAAGAATCGGTCCATCTGAGGTTGTTCCCATTTTCTCTGATGGTCCAGGCAAGCAAGTGGTTGGTAGAGTTGCCAAGATATTCTATCACTTCGTGGGACGAGCTTACTACTGCATTCCAAGTGCATTTCTTACCCCCATCGAAGATGATGACTTTTAGGAACAACATCCAAGGTTTCAAGCTCTTGGAAGGTGAACCAATCCATGAGACATAGCTCAAATTTAAAAAGCTAGTGCTTCAATGCCCAACTCACGGACTTCGAGTTAATGTGCTGTTGTAATATCTCTATAGAAGCATCGATTCGGTAAACAAAGGAGTGGCTGATCAACTTTATCCGAGCGGTTTAATGCAACAGTCCTTTGCAATAGCATCCCAACCTCTTAATTGCATGACCAAGATCAACAGGGCATGGTACAATCGAGAAGACCAAGTCTCTCCTCTTACTTAAAAGATGACAAAAGAGCAGATCGAAAAAGATCAAGAGAGAGACCAAAACATGGCTAAAATGATGACCCAGCTAGATATCTTAGCTAAAAATGTCATGGGTGCTGGTGCAAATAGTGTCAATGTTGTGGGTGTTGGTGGAGTAAACCCCGATGAAGCAAGGTTTGAAGCGTTGTACAATGAGAAAGTGAACTTCCTAGCTAATCAAGGAGGAAGTTATCATGCAAACTACCCAAGGCCGGGTGGAAATAAAGATTTGAATAGAGATGAGGGATGGAGAGACCGTGCCAGAGAATGGCGTGATCGTAACACTACTTGGAAGGAAAGAGAGGGGGAGAAGGATAGGTATGTTCCTCCCCATGAGCGTCAAAAGCCCAAGGACTCTGAGGGTGGCCGGACAGAAGATATGCTTTCACGCATTCTTAACAAAGTTGAAGGGTACGACAAGGTGTTGAAGGAGATGAAAAGGGATGTCTCGACTCTCAATCAGACGGTGATCTCTCACTCAGTCTCTATTAAGCAGTTGGAGACCCAAATGGGTCAAATTTCATCACATTTGAATCTAAGACAACAAGGGGGGCTGCCTAGTGATACAATGGAAAACCCCAAAAATGATGCTTGAATGGGTATTTTCGCCGTTCCACAACGTTAACTAAGGCGCTGCTTAGGAGGCAACCCAAGTTTTTAATGTTTTGGTTTTGATTTTGAATAATGAGTGTGATTGTGCAGGTTGAAAAGTGAAGTATGTTGGAAAAGAAGTTGTTTGGCGAGCCAAAAGTACAGTCGGCGACTTGTCGAAGAGGTCGGCGAGTCCGATTTAGATTGCCGTTGGACCCATAAAACATGAAATGAAAGTCTGTAAAACTTGGCGGGCCAACTATTTAATCGGCGACTCACCGAATAGGTCGGTGAACCCAATTTTATCTGCTATTTGGACCACCAAATTGAATGTAGGTCCTATAAAACTCGGTGAGGTGAATTACCACTCGGCGATACGCCGAGTGGTTCGGCGTGGTCGACTAATACCACCGAAAGGGCCGCGAACTGAAAGGTTTTAAAAGGCCAAATAGTTTAAAATTTCAAAATCTTTCATATTCTCTCATTTCTAACCCCGTACACTCTCATCCGCACTTAAATTTTCCATACTTTTCTATTTTTATTCATTTTTTTGTGTATTCTCGTGCTCGAATTACTTTGCCGCCTAGCTTTTCAAATAATCAATTCGGCATTCAGGTTTGTTTTCCAAGCCATGTACTTTAGTTTAGTGGTTAAAGTCAAATACAATAGGTGAATGTGTATTGATGTATGTTGGGTAATTGTTTAAACAATGTTTTATATGTCGGAATTCCTGTTTTATGTTTCGAACTTTTGCCTAATTGCTTAAAAAGATGATTTCCCATATTTTGTGCGTTAAAATCGATTCTAATTTGGTGGGTTGCGATTAATTCGTATTGGGTCTAGTTGGATGAAGTTTGAGTAGCCTCAAATTTAGCCAAATGACGTAATTTGCTCAATGATGGAGCGTTTGACATCATTCTTAAGGGCAAAAATCATCAAATGGATAATCTAAGCCAAATTGGGGGAAGTTTGAGTACCCCAAAGGCATGGGTCATATGGGTGTAGTGTTAATTGCATAGTGTAGGTGTTTGATTTTGATTTCGGGGGCTGTAGGCTTGATTTTGGGAAACAAGGTTGAAAATTGGCATGTAGGGCAGTTTGGCGAGGTGGGTCGAGCTCGCCGAACGGTTTGGCGGTTCACCAAAGTCTCCCTCTGATCGCCTTTAATTTCTTGTTTTGGCTAAATATAGTCTGTAACTTTTTGCGGGAAGCCTGAGCTCGCCGAGTTCACTCGGTGACTCGCCGAAAGGTTTCTTAGATCACCATTTCTACCCCCCTAACCCCTAAAACACACTGTAATATTCGGTGAGCTAGTCTGAGCTCGCCGAGTGGTATTGCCGATACGTCAAAAAGCCCTGAGCATCGCCGACAGACCTTATTTCTGGAAAATTTTTAAGCTGGTCCTTTCGGCGAGCTCGATCTGGCTCACCTAAGCGACTTGACGACTGCTTCGACGAGTCTTTCTGCAACTTAATTTCTGCAACTTTTTTAACGATTTCTAACAATTTTCGATGTGTTTTTCAGATATGGCTAGACCCAAAGTATAGGGAGGAAACCACTTATGAGGGCCTGACTAAGGTCGAAGAGGTCATGGTACATTCGGCTGTTCAAACATCCTTGAGAGACACCACTATGGCTGGGTCTAGTGCTGTTACAACTGATACTACATCGGGCACTGATGCCCAACCTCAGTGTTACCCCCGACATTGATGCCCCGACAGACGGAGTGACTGAGTAGACATGATCATTTTTTCCTCGGTCTCTATTGTTTTTACTGATTATCTTTGTTTTAGTTGCATTTGAGGACAACTGCTTTTCTTTTGTGGGTGGAGTGAGATATTTCCATACCTACCTCTTGTGATTCTTCTTTGTTTTTGAATATTAGGTTTTGTGATCTATATATGTGTCTGGGTTGTATTTTGAGCGTAACCTTGTGGATGCTTCAGCTTATGGTTCCTTGTTTTAAATGGAAATAGTTTTGACCTATTTTAAAAATTTGTGCCACCTCTATTGTTTGTGATTATGGCTGTTCTTGTGCGAATTTAAGTATCAGTTATAAGCAATACCAATGACTTGAATAGTGCTCGTAATTGAACGAAATGAATATGCGGCTACGATGAGGCCAATGAAGTTGCATAGACAATGTATGAATTTTTAGCATCTCGTTGTGACTAGCCGGTTATCAAATGAGTCTCTTGTGATGAGCATTGCAAACTAGCTAGAAAGTGTGGAGTCTGTTTGATATTGGTGCCAATGCCTTGTGTGATGAGCTTACTTTGAACAATTGTGTGATAACACCTAGATTTTCCCCATTGGTCCGGTTGATTAAGTGATGCAAACACTTCAAATGTTATTAGGTAACAATTTTGAAGAGTGAAACAATTTGACAATATTCCTCTTTTAGGGCCAACCTTGTGAGATGTGTGAACCTTGCTTGAACCCTCTTGAGCCTTATCCTTTTCTTGGAAGAAACTTGAACAATTGTGATCCCTCTTTATCCATTTACCCATAACTTTCATGAAGTGTGGTTTGTGTGAATAGCCAACTTAGGCCAAAAGCCTAAGTTGGGGGTGTGGTGAAAAGAGAAGAAAAATCAATAAGTGTGAGAAATCCCCCTTTGAGTAATAGTTTTGAAAAAGATGGAACCCCTCCATATAAAAAAAAGAAAAGAAAATAAGCAAAGAAAAAGAATGAAAAATTTGTGAAATAAAGTGATGAAAATTGCAAAAGAAATGGGGTATCCGGTAATTCATATGGAGTTGAATAATGGGGTGGATTATGAGCATGTTTGAAATGTTAAAGAAAAGGAAGAAAATGATGTTCAGGCCACACTTCATGAATGTAGAATCCACTAAGCCAAAATGATCATACCTTTACACTCAGCCCTATTACAAGCCTTGAAAAGACCTTTGTGATCTTGAGTGAGCTGAAACGAGTGTTGATTGGAAAATAAGGGCAAACCTATGGGTGAAATCATGCTTGTGTTTAACTTTGTTAGTGTGAGAGTTGTATGTGATTTCAGAACTTTAAATTGTTGAGAAATTGTGTGTGAATTTGGAATCATCTTTGTTGTGAGGGCATTTGAACACCTTTGTTGAGCTTGAACTTGCATTTGAAGCAAATATTGTGAACTTTAGTAACTTTGATAATGGTGAGTCACAAGTTGAATCTTTGAGTGCACAATTGATCATTGCATGAGTATATTGAACCTTGTTGTGTGCATTAATGTTGAGCCTTATGCAACACTTTTTGAGACATCCTTTTTGAACTACTGATCTTGAGTTTTACTTGAGGACAATCAAAAGTTTAAGTTGGGGGTGTTGATGAGTCCGAGATTTGGACTCATTTTAGGTTTTGTTTATATAGATTTAATGTCCTCAAATGGTTAATTTGTACCATAAACTGATGTTAAAATATTCATTTTCAAGTATATGGATTGAGGAACAAATCAAGGACACTAACAGGCAAAAAGGAACTAATCAAACTGAAGAAGTGAAGAAAGGAGAGCCTAAGGATCGCCAAGATAATTTGGCGAATCACCGAGTGGCTAACTTCACCGCCTAAAGTTCCAGTTTGCCAGTCCTGAGGAAAAAAACCAAGTCGGCGATAGAAAAGGGGCAGTCGGCGAATCACCGAGAAGTTCCGTGATGTAAAGAGAGATCGTCCAAAGTTACAGGACTTGAGGATGCTGAATGCCAAAGCAAAAAGGCGATAGAAGAGTGAATTGGGCGGTTCACCGAGTGGTTCGGCGAACCCGACTTACTTTGCCTAATGGCCCTTCGTGGCTTATTTTTGGCAACTATAAATTAAATTTTAAACATTTAACTTGTATCGATTTTTACTCTAGAACAGTTTTCTCTTGAGTTTTGATAGTTTCTTAGTAGACTTGAAAGTCTTTTTGAGATTCAACTTGGAGATTTTGCAAGTGGGTTTCAAATTTTCTACAAATTAAAACATTGTAAAGGGTTAATTACTCTTACCTAGTTGATGGCTGATCGATTTGGTAACCGTTTTTTTTTATCTTTTTATGATATTTTGCTAAAACTCCAATTCTTGGGGTGTGATCATGTGATTGTGGGTTGAATTAGTTTGTGGGTATTGTTAATTACTAGTTTAAATATTATATTGAAGTGGGTTTAATCATTAGATGAGGTTTAATTTATGAATTGTAGTTGCAAATTTAGTTCTAATTTTGTGTTCTTAGCTTGCTCGAGAGAGAGGTTTTTGAACCAAAGCTTTTGATTATTGGTTTGTATGTATTGGGTTGATTTGGGTTCAGGTCAAGAGAGTGAATCCTAAACCCAATCCTACCCATCTTGCTCAAGAGAGAAGATGTATTAAGGTTATGGTGGTTCTTAATTGCTATGCTTGTTGATGTTCAAGAGAAATCACTTGAAGTGAAATAGTTGTTCGAGAGAAAGCAATTTCAATTATAGTCTAGCCTACCCACTGACATTTAGCTATGTACTAGTAGTTTAAATCACCCATATATCTAAATTTTCCTATAATCGATCATATCTTGAGAATTCCTCTCCTTATTATTATTATTTCATATTGTTTGTGACTGCATAGTAGTTGATAGCTGAAAACCAAAAAAAAAA